>PVKA01021207.1:11458-39144 GCA_004027165.1 Ctenomys sociabilis | reverse complement strand
AAAAAAAAAAAAAAAAAAAAAAAAAAAAAAAAAAAAAAAAAAAAAAAAAAAAAAAAAAAAAAAAAAAAAAAAAAAAAAAAAACAGAAAAAAAAAACAAAGAAAGAATGAAAATGTGCACAAGAGTCACATAATACTCTTCTGTTACAATTGCCCAACTCCGACCAAACGCGAGCCTAGACTTTAGGCCCACATGAAAGACATTACACTAATTTGGAAGAAAAGGAGTGTGAAAATCCTATGAACAATGAATTTTCCATCCTCACGTGTACAATTCAGTGATGTTTAGTGCATGTACAGTCTTGTGCAAGCACCATTGCTGTCTGTTTCCAGAATATTTTCATCTCTGCAGAAAGAAAACCTTATCTCTCCAATTCCTATTAACTCTAGACTCTAGCAACTGCTAATTTGGTTTCTATCTCAGGATTTGTCCATTCTGGATACTTCCTATAAATGGAAATATGTACCAGGTGACCTTTGGTGGCAGATTTCTTCCACTCAGCATAATACTTTCAAGGTTCATTGATGTTTGGCTTTTTTTTTTTTTTTTTTTTGAGACAGAGTCTTACTATGTAGTTCTGACTGGTCTTGAACTGACTGTGTAGCCCAGGTTGACCTTGGACTCACAGCATTCCTTCTGTCTCAGCCTCCCAAGTGCTAGGGTTACAGGTGTGTGTCACCATGTCAGGCCTCAAAATTGATTCATGCTGTAGCAGGTATGTGACTCACTTTCCCAGCACTGAGAAAAAAAAGACTTGAAATCTTCAATGTAAAGGAGGAGACATATTTTGGTGCATGGTTTTGGTCCAAGGCAGAAATACCATGGCAGGAGGGCCCACTCTAGAAAGCTGTGCATGTCATCAGAGCCAGGAAGCTGAGAGAGAGAGAGAGACAGACAGACAGACACACACACAGACACACACACAGACACACAGACAGACACACAGACACACAGATACACAGTGGGAGACAGACAGACAGACACAGACAGAGAGAGCCAGGGAGAAGAATGTATATTCCAAGCCACACCACACTGACTTGCCTCTTCCAAGTGGACTTAAATTGGGGGGAGGGGCTTTTGTTGTTTTGCTTCTTTTTGTTGTTGTTTTTAATGGCTGTTACAGGGTCTCACTACACAGCGTGGGTGGTAGCCATCCTCCTGCTTTCAGCCTCCCCAGTGCTGGGATTACAAGCCTGCACCGCCGCACCTAGTCTTGGTGGCCAGCTCAGTTGCCCTGAGGGCAGCCGGCATAGCACGTGGTTCCGGGGATCCTTGTGCTTTCATAAGTAGGCACTCCAGACTGCTGAGCTATCTTGCTGGCCCCTGTTTTTTTTTCTTTTTCCTGTTGCTTTTTGAGAATGGTCTTGCTATATAACCCAGGCTGTGCTTTACCCCATTATGTATGTAGTGTAGGCAGCCCTTCTACTCAGCCTTATGCCTTCATCCTGTCCCCAGCCTGCCCGAGCCTCCCATGTGTGCCACCACACCTGGCTTGGGGAGGATGGCATTTTATTTTATTATTTTGTTTTACTTTACTTTTTTATATTTTAAAGAATACAAAATGGTTTAAAAAATAGAAACGATACAAAATTTCATTAAGCAAAGTAATAGGAATTCAGCAGTGGTTGTTGTGTTGCATAATGTTATCTTTAAATTAGTTGTTTAGGTGACCAGATATAAATCTGCAAAATTGGTTTAAAAAGTTATAAGAAATTAAAAAGAAGAAAACAAAATTTTAAAAATAATAATTAAAGCATTAACTATTACTTTCAATAGACCAGCAGAAACCAGCAGCACAATTATCCAAACCATCCTACATATACACATGAATATGTCTTTTTCTCTTCTTCTTTGTACTTTTCCTCATCCTAGTTTTCCTTCCCATTGAACACATTCTTTCCCTTCCACAGTACCTATTGCACCTTTTAGATTTTATTCACTCTTTCAGGTTCTCACACTGGGGAGACAATACTGTTTGTGACAATGGCATTTTAGATCTAAATCGTAGCGCCCTGTCTCTGGACTCCAAAAGGCTCGTCTCCACTGCATTATGCGACACCTATTTAGCCCATTTTGAAGAGCTGCCCAAATCCTCACAGTCCAATTCCAAAGTTTATTCTGAGACTCAAGGCAAACTCTTAGCTGTGAGCACCCATACAAATAAAAACAAAGCTAAACACTTCCAACATATAGTTGCAGAGAGTAAAATTCCCTTCTAGAAAGGAGAGATGAGAAAATAAAAACAAGTCAACAGAAGCAAGGCTGAACCCTGGCAGGTCAAACATAGAACCCTACAGAACTGTATCCAGCTCCCTGGTGTCAGCTGTAGTTAGCTTGCCTCTTTTTTTTTTTTTTTTTTTTTTTTTGGACTCCTTCTGGAGGCTCAGAGCCCATTGTGTCACAGTGTCCTGCTTTCCTCAAAAAATGTTCCATATTCTTGGCCTATCTGCCTTCCTGAGACCATAACAAATCTGGCTTCACACACACCACTTCCAGCGTCATCCTTTCGTGGGGGCACACTGCCTGGCTTTCTAGGCCTTCCTCAGAAATCTGGATGGAAGCTTTCATCACTCTATGACTCTTGCATTTTGCACGATGGAAAAAGCATCCAGCACCTTGTGGATGACGGCAATATCTGCCACAGGCTTGCAGAGTAGCCTGGCCTTCTTAGACTAAGTCTATGCCAGTATCTGAGTGTTCAGATAGCCGAAGCCAGGGGAACAGCTCCCTGCTGGCTCTGACTGAGCAAGGTACCCGGGGCTCTTTCTGCACCGAGCAGTCTTTCACCCTTGAGCACTCTTCCTGAGATGCCTTCAAGACATCCTTCCTAATGTCCTGATGCTTCTGTTCAATGCTAATCTTCCTAGCAGCTGTGCTTTACTGGTCCCAGTTATGCACTCACTTTCTTTCAGGCCAAGTTACAAATTTTTTAGATCATTCACCTCTGATTTTTTGCTCCTGATTCCCACTTAGATCTGGCTACAAGCATCCAGCAGTACTCACGCCACAGCCTGAATGTTGAGCTACCTTGAAATTTCCTCCAGTGGATCAGTAAGTTCACTGCTTTTAAATTCAGCCTTATGCACAATCTTGGGACATGGACAAATGTAGACAATTTTTTTTTTTTTTTTTTTTTTTGCCAGAATAAAACATACATGGCATCTAGCTTGGTTCCAGTTGGCTCTTCACTTCCAACTAATAGCTTAAGCACATGGTCTTAACTTTGCTATCAGCATTCTGGTCTTCTGAGTGCTAATAAAACCACCCACCGAGGCAGGCTTACACCATCCTTAGCCTTCTCCAGCTTTCATCTCCAAGCCTTTCCATATTTCTCCAACAAACCAGTCCCAAAAGCTTCTAAATTACATGGTTAGGTACAGTCATAGCAACTACCCTCCTCGTCTGACACTAATTTTCTGTCTTAGTCATTTTCCTCTTGCTGAGACAAAGTTCTTGATGCCTACAATGGAAACAAAGAGAGGTCTATTTTGACTCATGGTTCCAGAGGTTTTGAAACCACTGCCGGCTGGCTCCCAGGTAGAAAGATGGCAGAAAGGCACTGCAGAGGGAAGCCGCTGACCTCGTGCAGTCAGGAAGTGAGAGACGAAGGAGGAAGCCCTGCGGCCTGCAACGCAGTGACCTGCCTCCTCCCGCTCATTCACTGCCATCAGTGGCCAGGCCCTGCCTCTGAATACAAGGCATAGGGCCAGGGAGATAGCTCAGTAGAATAAGCACTTGCCAGGCAAGTACAAGATCTTGAGTTCAAGCCCCGGTATCCCCTCCCAAAAAAAAGGACCATTCAGTGAATGCAAGGCATAGAGGGACATTTTAGATTTAGGTCATAAAAGTAGCTATCTATCAGTACACTATTCATGTTTATGTCTGAATGATAATCCATTATGTGAATATGAAATATTTTTTAAAAATTCATTTATCAGTTGATGGACATGTTTATTTTTCTGTCACAAAGGTCCTGTGGACTGGAATGTTCCAGAAGTTTCTCAAAGATACCAGCTCCTTCCAGCTGTCTCTTAACAGTGTACTAGTGTGCTATAATTCTCAGTCTTGCTTCTGCTTCCTCGGCAGCAGATGATAGCAGAGTAATGAGGGAGGAAACAAAGAGCATGCTTGTGGTCAATTATGGAAGGTTCATAGATATTATCATGCATGATGTAAACTAATATTTTATTGACAGAACTCAGTTATCAGCTGCAAGGAATATGTTCATGCGCCAGCCATACCATTGACATAGACTGGACATGTTTGGGTCTTTTCACAATGTCAAAGTTTATTGAATAAGGGCTGGCCAGATAGGTCAGTGGACTAAAGCGCCTGCTTAAGCAGATTCAGGGACCAGGATTTGACTCCTGGCTTGCTGTGCCAGCCCTGTGCATGGGGTGCACTGAGATGGCCATTGAGACTGGGCGTGGTGGTGCACGCCTATAATCCCAGCACTTGGAGGATCCCTACAAGTCCGATCTGTGTAGTGAGACCCTGTAGACCCTGTACTACATACATAAAGAAGACAGCTCATTGAATAACAATAAAGGCACAAGCTACATTAATTTCATCAGCTTTACTTTGCCAAGCACTCTAGATTTTGCTTGATAGTCAGTGACATGGGCAGTTGCAGTTTCTTTTGTTCTTAACGTAGTCACTAATATCTCTAACACCAAAGTCACACCTCATACTTCACACACTAACGTGTAGATTATAGAGTGGCTAGGAAAGAGTTAATGGGGGCAGGTTTCTGGGAGACAGAACCAAAAGCCCAGGCAGGGCCTAGACACAGAAGTCACTGCAGGAGGCCAGATAAGATTTCAGACCGGCTGGCTCAAGGAGACCTGTCAGCAGGGAGGTGGAGCAGAGCTGAGGCTGAGAGCTGTGTTGCATTTTCCAGTGGGTTGGGTGCTGCTGACAGCCCCCAGTGCTGAGTTCTTCTCCTCTGTCTGACCCAGGTGAGGGGTGACATCATCCATTGGCCTGGTGTGTCTGATAAGCTCACCGGCCTGATTCCCCGTGATCTGACTATGTTAGATCATCCGTCCAGATTTAATTTGCTAAATTTATAGGTGGTAATTTTCATTAGCATGATTAGTTTATTTCTCAGTTTGTGCCTCATAATTGTGCTGTGAAGTTAGAGGGCTTTTTTTTTTTGAGAAGTTTGGTGTGTCCACAATATGGTAGTGCCCTACGTCCATAGACAAGTTGCCAAATCGTTCCACCTTGCTGTTGGCACTCCAAACGGAGCAAAGTGCTGCTTTGGAAAATGGAGCCCCTCAACCTAAGAAACAGCTGCACATAACAATCCTGTACAATGCGGCCAGGAATAGCCTTCTCTACGCAAATACTATTTACAAATTTATCCTGTTTTCCTCCCCTCAGCTAAAAATCATTACATGAAAGAGGAAAATAATTTATATATATATACATATATATATATATACATATATATATATACACACACACACATATATACATATGTGCATATATATATATATATATATATATATATTTTTTTTTTTTTTTTTTTTTGGCAGAACCAGGGATTGAACTCAGGCCCTTGCACTTGCCATGGAAGTGCTTATTCCACTGAGCCATCTCTCCAGCCCCTAATTTATATTAAAAAACAAGTGGCTGTCTCTTGCGATAAAATCAATTATGTAGCAAGCTTTAAAGAAAGCAAAAATGATTAGTAGATGTTAGTAGATGTTACACACTGGATGGTGGAGATTAGGGAAATTAAAATGTTCTTTTTGGTCAAATTTGTTCTTCCACCATATGCCACTTTGGCCCCACCCCCGGCACACTAAGCCAGCCACCAAGTCCAGGGATGGTGGTCCACGCCTATAATCCCAGCGCTGAGGAGCTTGGAACAGGAGGATCACTATCAGTTCCAGCTGCATAGTAAGATCCTGCACAAAATACAAAAACAAAGCAAAACAAAACAAAAACAAAAAACAAGCAACTTATTATTGACCCTCATCTATAGTCTTTTAAAATTTTCATGATACCTATAAATTATAAAGTCATTGTTATTTTGAAAATAAAATACACATGCCCTGCATAAGAGCAGAACTCTATTCACTTTTCTCTTCCTTCCTTTCTTTCCACTGTTTAAGAAACTTTATGCTTCCTATGTCAGGAATTAGGAACCCTGATGATGACTAGTAGAGTGCTATGCCATTAAGAAAATCAACGGAGCAGTTGCCTAGACAGAAATGCTCAAAGGTCACATCAAATTAACTATGGGGATTCTTGCAATAAAAATATGCACAGTTACAAATGACATAAGATAAAAAGTTACACCAGTTAGAATCTATAGGTTAAATTGTGTCTCTCAAAATTTGCATATTTAAGCCCTAACTTCAACCTGCCTTTGCTATCAGGGTGGTTAAGTTAAGTGAGGCCAGGAGGCTGAGCTCTCATGCCAACTGACTGGCGTCTTCTGAAAAGAGAAGAAGAAATCATGGATTGAGAAGGGCACACAGAAAACCATGTGAGGGCTCAGAGAGGAGGCAGCCATCTACGACCCAAGGAGAGTTCAAGAGAAGGCAACTCAGCACCACCTTGGTTTTGAACTGTGATTTCTGTGATTGGTCCAGCCAGCCTGTGGTGCTTTGTAACAACAGCCCTGCTGAGCTACCACAGGGGGTCAGAAAAGGATGTCAAAGACAACTGGTCTGAACTGAGGCTCTGCAGGTGGGTAGGCATCTGTTGTGTGTCCACCTGGTAGAGAAGAGAGGCCAGCACATTCTCGCCAAAGGGCACTAGAGAGACCCAGAGGCGTGAGAAGCAGCCTTAGCGGGTCCTGGGAAATGGTCTGTCCCTCAGGGGTTCATGTGTTGGAGTCTCGGCCCCAAGTGTCAGGCAGGGGTATGATCATGATGGAGCTCAATGTGATGGAACAATGTGAGGCGCAGCTTAACCTGAGGTCCTCAGGTCTGTGGGGAGGACTGTTCTCTGTCCCTGGAGGCTATTAGCATGATTCTCATGATGTGCTTGTCAGTTCTCTTGAGAAGGTTGCTATAAAAAGACAAGGACCCCTCTTTCCTTGCTTTCTGCCTTACCATGTGATCTCTCCCTCACCTGTGTTCTCTCAACAGGATGTGTTGTAGGCAAAAGGACCCCCACTGAAGTTCACTCTTAAAAACTGTGCTAGCCCAGGATGGTGGTACCTATAATCCTACCCCTTGGGAGGCCAGTGCAGGAGGATCACTGTGAGTTCTAGGCTAGCCTGGGCTACATAGTATGTTCAAGGCCTTTTCTCAAAACAAGTAAACAAATACTCCCCAAACTGTGATCTACATAAACCTATTATCTTTATCTGCCTAAGGTACTTCATAATAATACAAGCAAGTGGACTAATATAGGTACTGTCATGATTTAGGGCTTTTTTTCCCAGGGGAAGCAATGTAATATGGGACATATTTATAATATTATTTTATAATGAATCACCCAAAGAATCATACACAAGTGCAAAAAATCTGTCTACATACTAAAGAACAAAGAATCCAGCTGAGGGCCTGCATCCTAATATCCTGCATGAGTCCAGCTAAAGTCCTAGAGCCCACAGCAATGCCTCCCACAAGTCCAACTGTGGACTAAAATCCTAGAGCCCATGACAGAGTCTTATGCAGGCCTGCTTCACAGATCTGTGCTGGAAAGGCCCAAAGGTCAGTGGTGGATGCTAGGAAGTCTGTGCCAGCAGGATGAAGGAGCTGTGCCAGCAGGCTGAGGGATCTGTACTGGAGCCAGAGGGCAATGCTCAAGGCAAGCACCAGAGCTCCCCCAAAGGTACCACAGCATCCTCAGTGACAGTGAAGTCCCAAGCTCCTCCAGGGATAAGGAAAGCTGAGTTTCCTCAGGAAAGCAAGCATGACAAGCTTCTCCAGGAGGCTGAACAGTGCACCATCCTCCCCTCTGGAACCAGGCAGGGTTGCCCAAGTTGAGGACTGGAGCCAACCCAAGAACGACGGCCACCCTCAGTGACAATGAAGGTCCCGAGCTCCTCCTCCAAGAACAACCAAGTTCACTGAGAAAGCCAGCATGACCAGGCCCTGCAGCAGAAGAGCTCAGGAGCCAGCCGCTGCCAGCAGCTCTTTCCCAGTGGCTGTGCTGTCAATACTCTCACCACGCTGATTTGAAGCTACCAGCACAACGCATGATGCAGTGTCAGGAAGATATGCACATGTAACCCATCATGACATAGTATTTCCACCAGAAGTCAAAATAGCCTCAAAGGCATAGATGAGAGTAAAGTGCACTAGAAAAACTTGGGAACAGAGAGGTTTCGGTGCTTGCTACCTTTGGTTTCAGTGGGATCTGTTGAACTGGAAGCTTATACCACAGCTGCGTTTGGTGACTGGCTTGCAACCTTCCTGATAACCGAGCCACATGTAGCCCCAAGCTGGTGTGCCCACCTTGCTCATGAAAGCTATTTCATGTCACTGCTCTTTCTTTGGAGAGTTAGGACTCAAGTGCTACTTCACAGCAAATCTCACATCTGATTGAGACCTTCACACTGTACAAAGGAACCTGCGTCTTGGAAGAACCAGGCCTGGGAGATATCTCAATGGCATACGTACCTGCCTGGTGAGCGTAAGGTCCTGAGTTCGATCCTAGGCACCTAAAAAAAAAAAAAAAAAGGGACCATGACACAGGAGGAGAGATTAACTTGAGTCTTCAAGAAGAGAGCTAGGGAGACAAGGAATTCAGAGGAAGGAAAGGAAGACATAGGGTTCACAGAGCTAAGGCTGCAACAGACAGAGAAGATGGATGAGGAGTTCTCTAGTGGGACACTCCACATGGTTTTCAGCTAGGAGATAAAGTAGTCTGCTTGCTGGCTTTGATCACTCTATAGGTTAGCAAGTTTTATCTCAAAAGCCAGATATGGTGCCCATCTTGGAGTGAATAAGAGAATGGATTCCAGCAACCACAAACCCTGGGGCGAGAAGGCTGAGGGGTCAGGCAGTGCATCCACAGTGGCTCAGGATGGGGCCTGTGTCCCTCTGCTAGTGGAAAGGGGCCAGGATGGGACAAGGCAGAAACGGTAGGCAGCAGGCCCAGTGCTTCTTTAAGCTCACAGAAGCAGCTAGATGGGGCCCTTCCATCCCCACTGTAGCTTTGCTTCTTGTTCCCTCCAGATATCATCTTCCCCACCTCTGCCCACTGCTGTTTCTCTGCCCCACCACCCCATTCGCTCTCCTAGCGGCCTCATCTTCCCTATCAGAGCATTCTGAGTGGCACCCCATGCGTCCTATACCCCATCTCCACACCTTCTAGGTAATGTACACCGCTCTCCAGCTACCCTCCGCTTCCTCAGAGGGGCACAGATGCAAGGTGCCCTCTCCCCTCTTCTCAGCACTCTTGTTCCTCCTCTGCTGATGCCACCAGTGATTTCTCTGCTTCACAGCAACTCTACCCTAAACGTGAACAACACTGCAGTGCCGCCCTTCGGGTCTCCAAGGGACTTTCCTCCACTTAGCCCACATGCCAGCCCCTCTGGAGCTAAGACTGCCTCCCCTTGCTCTGTGCTCCACTGTCCTAGCCTGCACCCTCCCTGGGTTCTTTTTATCTGAAGCGCAGTGGCCTCGGAGCAAGTCTGCCTCAGGCCCTTGCTCACCCCTTTATTTCTCACATCTCTCACCTTCTCCTCACCCCTGCTCAGTGTGTGGGCCTGGCTTGTCCCTGCCTGGGGTTTCTCTCTGTTGCTGTCTCTCTAGCACCAAGGTATCCATCGCTGGTTCTGCTGCACCTCAGGCCCTGCGAGGGACACCCATCAAATGGCCTCCATCATAGCATTTACCCCCCAGCAAGATGAACATCTGCGTCCCATTCTTTAGGGGTTGGCAACCTGCAGCCCGCAGCCCAAATGTTGAAAAACCCCTTGTGCTGGACTGAGCCTCTTCCATTTGCTTGCATTTTATCCGCAGCTGCTTTTGTGCTACAAATGATAGAGTCTGCCAGAGATTTATGGCCTGGAAAGACTAAAATTTTTACTTTGTCCAAAAAGATGTGCAGGCTCCTGGACCCCACTTTATTGTGTTTGTGTTTGTGCCTCTGCTGCTGCCTTCCCATGCTAGCAAGTTGGGGTCTTGAGAGCGGTGGGTCCTCGGTTTATCTGCTTTGCTCCCCACTGTGATCCCAGCACCAGAAGGCTGTCGTATGACAGCAATGGCAGTGAGGAGTGTCCTCCATCCTCTTGTCTAGAGAGTGCTAACGCTGACCATGCCTGGTAACGACAACTTCCCTGCAGCACCACTCCTGCTGTCAACAAGGACTCAGATATACTACCAAGCGCTAATGCGCTGGGCTCCCCCAATGCTTTGCTTGCTTTCTGTTATTTTCTGTAACATCAGCCCAGCTGGGGGGATTTTGTGGCACTCAGCTTGTGCGTGAAGGAGCTGAGGCTCACAGAATTCCAAAGCCTGCTTGAGCTCGCCTTCCTGTTGGCCCGTGTCCCCGAGAGCCAGGGCCCCTCCATCCACCCTGCTACCCCCAAGCACTAGCTGAAGTCCAAAACTACATGTATGGCTCTGCCACTGAGTTCTTGGTAATATCTTTATTGAAAGCTGGAAAGTTATCTCCTGCTTTTCAGGATCCTGAGGATGAAGGAAAGCAGGTGAGCAACAGAAGGCAGGCAGAGAAAGGGGGTTCAGAAGTAGTAGTTCTTCCTCTTTTGTAGGATGAAGGTTAGAGACTCATTTATTTATTTATTCTTTTTTTTTTTTTTTTTTGGCAGACCCGGGGATTGAACTCAGGCCCTTGTGCTTGCCAAGGAAGCACTTATTCCACTGAGTCATCTCCCCAGCCCCTAAGACTCATTTAATCAATTTGTTATTTCTATTATACCTGGGGCAGGAGCAGGTATAATAGAGAGAGAGAGAGGAGAGAGTGAGCTTTCCTGCCTGCCAAAACAGGTACACTGTGTCCTCCAGTTAGTACCACCCTCACCTGGCGGGAAACCCTGAGAGCCCCCTCACCAGCAGATTCCTCCTTTTGACCCCAGCTGAAGTCCTACAGCCTCCTCCAGGGCTCTCCCTGGGAAACACAGAACTCTGTCTCCTTCCCCCCACCCCTTCCAACAGCAATCCCTTTGTTCTGATCCCTGTCCTGTGCCTCAGGACAAACAGAACACATTTAGCAGAAAGCAACACTGGCAAACAACAAAAATCCCCTTGGTCTCAGGATTGGCTTTTGAGTAAGCGCAGGAAGTCATGTCAGTGGGGAAAACCCTAAAGAAATTGGCAGGAATGTTAATGTTAGGGATACAATCACTTGGGTGTTGCCAGAAGAGCATGGGGAGGGGCGGCATGGGAAGAGTGACAGGTGATACATGATGGGTTGTGAATTAGTCATCGGGCGGTTTGAATTAAACAAGAAAGACCAACTTCGGCCAATATTTGGAAGGGAGCCCAGCTAAGAGCAGTATACAGATGTATGTGGAAGTGGAGGCTGGGGCTTCCTCTGCCAGACCCATTCTGAAGGAGGAGACAGACCCACTTGGCCCACACCCTTCAGTCTGCAGGGATGGTGTCGTAAAATGCCTACACAACTGCAATTGCTCTGGAGGCTGAGGCAGGAAGATCACAAGTTCAAGCCCAGTCTCAGCAATGTAATGTGACCCTACCTCAAAATAAAATTTATAAAGTGCTGGGGACATAGCTCAGTGGCTGAGCACTTGCATGGTGTGCACAGGCCCTGGGTTCATCCTCCACTAATAAGAACAATTTGTCCATGTCTTGTGTGTCCAAGAAGAGGAGATTCCACAAAATACCTGACTAGAGCTCCCTAAACTGTCTGGATCAGTGATAGGACAGACAGATCAAGGAGCCAGGAGGCTAAGGTCTGATGGCCAAGTGTGGTGTGGAATCCTGGAGAAAGAGAAGGTAGTTTCTGGAAAAACCTAGTGAAATCAGAACAAAGTCTAGAGTTCAGTGCAAAATAATGTATTAATGCTGGCTTGTTAGTCTTCCATTATGCCAAGACGACATGAGATGTCAGTGTGATAAAGGAAAGCACTGTAGAATTCTTTGTAAGTTCTCTGTAAATCTCATGTGATTCCCTCAAAAGTATGTTACAAAAAAATTGTAAGTACTCTCATGAGAACTTAAGGAAACTCACAGATGTCCAAAGAAAGTCACAGAAAACTCTGAATGGCAAGTAATTTCTCAGCAATGAGAAATGGGGAAAGGCCTTGAGTCAGGAGTGCAAGTCTTTGCCTTTTTGTTTGTTCTTTTCTTTCTTTTTCTTTTTGCTCCTTTTTGAGACAGGGTCTCTCTGTGTAGTTGAAGCTGGCTTTGAACTCATTATGGAGCTCAGGCTAGCCTGCAGTCCTCCTGCGTCATCCTCTCTAGTGTTGGGATTATAGGTATGGACCACCACACACAGCCAGACATAAGATTCTTGTAGATGCTAGGACTTTAAATGATTGGTCCCACTCAAACATGTAACTGAAGATGTACAACCCTCATTAAAGGTACTGACCAGAAAATATGTCAACTTAGGCTTTGATTTGGTGTGAAAAATGGACTTCCTTGGACGACTCATAAACACAAGCAGTTCTACCTTAGAGTGTAAATTTGTTACTACCTGTCATGTGCTGAGTCATGTCCCTTAAAATTCATATATTGAAACCCTTAATGCCAGTACCACAGAATGTGACTGCGTCGAAGACAGGCCCTGAAAAAAGCCATTCAGTCAACGTGAGGCTGTAGGGTTGGCTCTCCATCTAATGTGAGAGGCGTCTTGTGAGAAGGGTAGATTTGGGTACACTGAGAGCCACCAGGGCTGTTCAGGACCACACAGACCACAGGGACACAGCAGAAGGTGATGTGATGCCGTGGCAGAACACCCCGGACTTAGTAATTGATAAAAATAGAAATTAATTTCTCTCAGGCATAGACATCTCCGGTGTCTGGTGTGGGCCCAGTCTCTGGCTCCAAGTTGGTGCCTGAGCATGGCTTCCTGTGGAGGGGACGGACACTGAGCCTTCGCATGGTGGAAGGGTAGAGAAGAGTGAGCCCATGCCCTCTGAAATTGTCTTTACATTTATTTATTTATTTAGCAGTACTGGGGATTGAAATCAGGACCGTGCATTTGCTAGGAAAGCATTTATTCTACTGTGCTTTCTCCCCAGCCCTTTGAAAATGGCCTTGCAAAGGTACCCAAAATATGTTTTGGATGACTTAGAGATTGACATATACTCTTAGCCATCAAGGGAAAGCTTGTGTTTACGTAGAAGTGAGAACCAGGGGTCTGAGATGTGAACCACTGCAGGGACTCTTCTTGCTGGATAGTTACTCAGGCTATCAGGACAGAGACCTGGGAATGGGTAGCCAGAAGACCCTCATGTGTGACACAGGCTGCCCAGAGCCACAGCAGAGAAGCTGAGCTGGAAATAAACACTGAAGTCGGGGGAGTTCTTCCACATCTGAGAGCTCACATGTGAGAGACAGCTGAGTGAAGTCTGAATTTGCTGACCACCTTAAAGTGATGCCTGTGCTCTCTGTTTAGTCTTTGTGTAAGAGACAAAAGCAACAGTGGAAGGCAACTTCTCTTCATTGAGCTGGGGAGAGTTCAAGTTATTACTCCATTATCTCTATAGAAGAGGAAAATATGATTAAGGGGCACACAGTCCCCAAAATGTAGGAAAATACTCTCATAGGTGAGTGTTTGTTCCTAATAAGCTTCTTGCAATTTATCATCTGTCTCAGTTACTCTTCTCTTATTGCTGAGACAAATTCCCAACACTCAAAATGAAGGAAGGAAAGTTTTATTTAGCTCATAGTGGAGGTTTCAGTACACATTTGGCTGGCTCTGAGGCAGAGTGGCACATGACAGAGGGCAGCCTTTCATGGTGGTGGCAAAGAGCAGAGAGCAAACCGGAGTGGCAGCAGTTCAGGCAACTAGCTAGCCTCTCTGACTTCCTTACACTGATATGCAAATAACCTGCCCCAGGGCAGGTGCAGGGTCCACACCCACAATAATCAATCACCAGCTCTAGAAGCCACCTAGGACTATGAGGCTTTGGGGGGACAACTAGTCACAAACCATAACACTATTGGTGGTGATTTCTTCATTCATACTCTACAATACTTTTGTGTGTGTAATTGGCCATTATTTTTCAGACTTCCCTTGATTTCTTGTAGAGATTATTGGCCCCACAAAACTAGGACAAATCCCTGGCCAGAGCTTAGAAGATGCAGCCAGAGAAGGAGGAGAGAAAGCAGCAGCACTCACAGAAACAAGGGGAGTATCAAGGAGCACTGCCCTGGAGCTGGGGACCCTCTGTGACTTTAGCATTGGCGCTCTCCAGGTTCGTGCCTCTCAGGGTCAGTGCTGGAAAAAAATCTCACCTATATGCATCAAAAGATGGCAGAAAGGTGTAAGCCATCCATTGCAACAACGCTTGGCAACTCATGAGCTCTCATCTGCTATGGAATCACCAGGGGGGCAGTGCTCAGGTCTAGCTAGTGGAAATGTACCAGGTCCAGTTTATTTATTTATTTATTTATTGTCTTTTTGAGACAGGGTCTCACTATGCAATTCAGGCTGGGCTTAAGCTCACTTTGTAGCTCAGGCTGGTCTTGAACTCATAACAATTCTCCTGCCTCAGCCTCCTGAGTGCTGGGATTATAGGCACGGGCCACAATGCCCAGCTTTACCAGGTCCAGTTTAATCTGAGCTTCAGGCTAATAATGAATGGGTGTGAGTATGCCCAGTGCAATAATGGGCATCCTGTCAGCCAGCATCACCCAGAAGCTTCTTAAGGTACGACGCAGCAGGGTACCCAGGGAGTATGTAATGAAGTAAAGTTCAGAGACTGTTATTTTAGTCACTTAAGTCAGTGTTTGCAAAAATAAAAATAAATCCCATGCATTATTAAAGTCTGCCTCTCCATGTTACTTCCAATCCACATTCCCAAGCCTGCTGGGTACTCTGTAAGTGGGATGTGAAATGTTTCCAGTCACAGATCCTGTTCCTTCCCCACAGAGCAAGACAGATGACAGTGCTACAGATGAGACCCTGATGGATGGTGACAGTAACCTGAAGACGCTACTCCAACATGGTAGGTGTTACTGTAGCAGAAGATGTGCCCATATGCCACCAGTATGCTTCGGTTTCTTACTTGCCCAGGTAATAGTTCCTGTTCCTGTTCTCGTTGCTCCTGCCACTTAGAAAAGGTTGGTCCCTGGGATGCACAGTGTTTAAACTAATTCCCAATGGACAAGCCATTGTACCTCTGTACTTCCTGTTTGCTTATCCAGTATAAACTCTAGACCATCAGACGTTGGGCCTGATATTCTGGGAATGATCCTGACCAGTGTCTGTTGACATAAATCAATCTGCTTCCAAATCCTAGGTGCCGTTTCAATGTTTCTGCTTGCCCTTGCAATATGTCTTGTGTCTAGATGTCCCCCCAAATTCTCATGCAGTCATAGGTGGGGCTTTTCAGAGGTGACTGAACATAGGATGTGCGATTGATTTATGGTACGAGGCTAGGGTTAAGGTGCTAGGATTGAGGGTGAGTGATTACTACATCAGTCCACTGATTGGCTAGGCACTGCTCTAATCCTTATAGATTGGATACAAGATCAGGGACAGAAAGACACTTGTCTTGTCCCTTGTTTGCTTTGCTACCTTCTGCCTGCTGTGAGCTGCTTTTCGTCTGCCTTGTAGAAGCTGATTAGGGGCGGAATCCTCTAAGCACTGTGGGCCGAATAAATCTTTCCTCCTTTCATTTTGGGTATCTGTCATTCTGTGTCAGCAATGAGAGAAAAGTGACTAAGACAGGAGCTGTTGTGATTCTCGTTCCATGCTCAACTCCTGCCGCCTAGCTATGGTGGTCACGAGGTCCCACAAGCACATCCACTCAGCTCTGACCTGCTGGAAGTCCACGGGGCTTCCTGTGCACGCGAGGCGCAGCCTGAGGAAGCTCCGCACCTTTGCCTTCTCCATAATCTTTGCTTTGAACTTGAGAGGAGGCTACGGACAGGGATTCACACAACCTCTGGTATCCCCGCCTGTATGGTACTGGGTGACAGTGGTGGTCCAGCAAGCAGCGGAGGTGGGGCGGTGTGCAGGGTCTCCTCCCTGAGGTGTTCCCATTGGCCAGGTGGAGAGTGGCACCAACACGCACGCATCCCGAAGCGAAGAGAAAATGGCTTGAGTGGGTTTGGTGCAGCAGTTTCACCGCTCTTGAAAATCAAAATGAGGACCAGTCAAATCGCTCAGCGGATTAAAGCACCTACAAGCAGACATAGGGCCCAGGGGTTTGATCCCTAGGCTTGCCATGCTGGCTTTGCCTCTGCGTATGGTGACGCATGCCTGTAATCCCAGCTCTTGGGAGGCTATAAACAGGCGGCTGACTACGAATCCGATCTAGACCCTTCCCTAAAATACAGAAAAACAGAAAGAGAAACAAAATGCATGCTATGGAAATGCAACTTGATGATCTGAATATGTTAATCCTCTTATTTCATTTAAAATTGGTACAACACAATACAAGGATGAAGGGTAAAATTCCAGTTAATAACTTAAAATTTTAATTTTTCTTTACTGACAAGATAACACTCAAAGGTAAGTTAAAAAGCATCGTGAGGAGTGAGACATCAGAACAAAGGAGAATGCTTCTGACATTGTCCTAATGGTCCTTGTGCCCGTGCATTTTGAACAGGGACGCACACATTTTCATTCTGCACATGTACTCCCTAAACACTGCAGGTGCCAGGACCCCTGCAGCACTGAGGTCACATGTGCAATTCAGGTGGGACCAAATGGTCTCCCTGTTGTTTAGGGAGGGCGGAGCTGACCAAACTTCCTAATTTCACTTTAAAAATTTAGCACCGGCCCAAGGAGATGGCTCAGTAGATAAAATGCTTCCCTGGCAAGTGCAAGGGCCTGAGTTCAATCCCTGGTTCAGGAAAAAAAGATATGCTTTAGGGGCTGGGGAGATGGCTCAGTGAAATGAGCAGTTGCCTGGCAAGCTCAGGAGCCTGAGTTCTATCTTCACTTCCCCCCCTTCCAAAAAAAAAAAAAAAAAAAAAAAAAAAGATCAGCACTTAGATGAGGCAGCTTCCAACTCACGGTACCCTCTCTCCAGGGGGCGAGACCTGGAAGCCAAGCCCAGTCAGAGAAGGCTCTGTCAGTCCCTAGAAGCATCGCCCAGGAGCAGTTAGAGAGCTAAGTGAAGCAAGGGATGGACTGCTGTATCACGATCGCACTTTGAACCTGAGAGAAGGTAAGGAAAGAGGACTTTATTTTGATTAACTGATTAATAAAAAGAAAATAAGCTCAATGATCAGGCCTCTTCCTTCTAGATTGTTTAACATGTATATTTCATGGAAATCTAAATAAACCCACAAGTACCAAAATAACAGTCATGTACTTCTGTGGCAAAATTTTAAAGTGTTATCTTGGAAGGAAATTTGAAAGTAACATCAAAACATCTTGGATTGGTGAGCTGGAACGTCCATTTTCCTTTTGGAATCTTAAATATGTCCTTAAAATTGACAGTGTGTATTCCCAACAGAAGGCAAGCAAAAGAAATGGCAAGGGCCAGGGAGATGGCTCAGTAGAATAAGCACTTCCCTGGCAAGTGCAAGGGCCTGAGTTCTATCCCGAGTTCTGCCAAAAAAAGAAAGAAAAACAAATGGTGAGGTTTCCTGGATTTCCCTGACCAGCTGCTGTTCTTTATCTCTGTCAGTCAAGATAGCCAGGTGACTGATGCCAAAAAGTAATCAACACATCTGAGCCTTTCAAGCTTCAATGATGTTGGAACGGGGTCATTTGTCAAGGAGAAGTGCTGCAAACTCAGGAGGCCTCCATCTGAAAGGATTTTTTTTTTTTGTGAAAGTATTTTAAGATTTGCTTATTTTTGTTTTGATTTATTTTATTTTTATTTTATTGAGCGATAAATATCAATGAGACAGTTTCAAAGCTGATTAATAGGACAGTTTCAATAATTAATACATTTTACATTGTTATCTTTCTGGTAGTTATCCATAGTACAAGAAGCAGACAGGATATCCTGTCCAAACACTATCACTACCAATCTTTCTTCTCATAGAATTAAGTGAAAGTAGCTGCATATCTATCCTAACTATTCTGTGTATACAAATACAAAATGGTCTTTCTGTTCTATCCCCTTTTTTTGTTTAGTCCTGTCAGAGATGGGTATTCTATTGGCATTTAAATATTACAGATGCTTGAATTAATCAAAATACTCCATCACAGCCCAGCAATCCACAATAGTACTGGGATTTCCACAGAAATCATTGACTAGAGCCTTTTACAGCTCAGCATTTTTTTTTTTTTTTTTTTTTTTTCTTTTTGAGACAGGGTCTCACTATGCAGTTCAGGCTGGCCTTAAGCTCACTTTGTAGCTCAGGCTGGTCTTGAACTCGCAATAATCCTCCTGCCTCAGCCTCCTGAGTGCTGCGATTACAGGCTGTGCCACCATGCCCGGCTCACAGCTCAGCATATTAATATGGCTTTACCTTTATACCTCATTTTTATACTTTTCTGCTGGATAATTAAGACCAAGATAAAGCAAGAGCTATATAACAAGAAATGTATCTTTTGTATCTGATAAAGTCAGTCATGTCCCCTCAGGACTTACCCTGAAACCTGAATCACAGTTTGTAGATCCTTTGTCTGTGTCAGCCATGTGGATGAGTCATGGCCAGTGCTTGACCAATTTGCTTTCTGTGACAGTCTGAGAGAAAATTTTCTCTCCATGTCACTCTTTTTAGGCACACTATCCCTCATCGATCGCATTCCTCTGTGGCTCTATAATGTTCTTGATCAGAAAATTTGGGGCACAACTGAGTTCCATGATGTGGATGTCTTCACTGACCTTGGAAGGCCAGGGCCAAAATGTTGGCTGACCTTGCAGCCCTTTCATTTCTCCAATTTTTGATCTGCAAACTTAGGTTGTTAACCCTCCAGAAGAGAAGCTGATTACTACCTTGTGACATATGCAGTTCAGTTTACCCTGTCTGTCTAAATATCAAACATCTTAGCCATAACATGGAATAGGTATTTTCCTTCAAGTATTGATGTATTGAACTTTAAATCCTTGCAGAATATGAGGAAAAAAAATTTTAGAAATAGGAATAAACACATATTTTTACACAGAAATTTAGAAATCTATCCATATACAGCATTGTAGTAAGACAGTTCTGGAACATTTTTTCTTATGTCTTTTTTTTTTTCATTTATTACCCATTAAAAAATTAAAAAAAGGAAAAAAAAAATTAAAAAAAGGGCTGGCAAGATAGCTCAGTGGTCTAGAGCGCCTCTCAGGGACCGCGGTTCGAGCCCCAGCACCACATGCCATGCCAGCCCCTCCCCGCAGGGCCGGCTGAGCTCACCCCCCACCCCCGCGAAAAAAGAATCCGTGATGTGTAACGAGACACTGTAATAAATAAAGGAATTAAAAAAAATTTAAAAAAAAAACTTTTACTTGTGAGACAATATGGTAATAATTGGTATGTCATGACAAGAAGTATGTATTTAGCAGACCAGAATGACAGGCATTCCTGTCTGACCCTTCTATTACACATTGCTATCTTCAGTGCAGTCACTTGGTTCACAGGTATCAGCATGTATAGTCAGGTTGAGAATCCTACCAATTAACTGCTAGTTTCAAAAAACTTGAGTCATTTGTAGAAAAATATATCACCTTACAACCATAATGTCAAGTGGAATAAAACAGATACATACACTTAAATATCACATGGTTTTTCTTAGATGAGAAACCAAACTCTAAAGAGCAAAATAAAAAAGCAGATGATAGAAAATAAGTGGATGGGGCTTTCACCAAAGATGGAGAAAGAGGGTAGGGAGAGGGTTGAAAAAGGAATTAAAATGTGTTATGTACCAGTCCGACTCCATACAATGAATGTATTCATTATGTACTATACACATGTACTAATTTTTTTTTTCATTTTATGTATTTGGTACAGGGTCTCACTACACAGCTCAAACTCGTAGTGGTTCTCCTGTCTCAGCCTCCCCAGCACTGGGATTACAGGCCTGCGCCACCATGCTGGCTCAGCATGTGGTACTACGGGTTCGATCAGGGTCTTTGCACTTTCTGGGTAGATAGTTAACTACCAAGCTATCTTCCTGGCCCCTACACACATGTACTAACAAAAAAAGGAGAGTCCTCTGCATGACTCTCTCCTTGTCTCCTCCAGGATGCCTTACTGAGTGAGCACTGGTATGTTGTTCTTCCTTTTCTTCTTTTTCTTTCCAAAACAGGCTTTCCCTGTATTCTTGGCTGGCCTCAAATTTACCTCAGCCTCCCAGGTACTGAGATTACAGGTGTGTGCCACCATGCCCAGCTGTGCTGGTGTCTGAGTTCTGTCAAGCTGTGCAACAGATGGGAAACACAGCAGAGTGAGGAAGTCCAGGCATAGGGCCTCTGCTCGGAAGTTTTGTACTGAAGCTGAAACCATCCACAAGAACTGCAGTGAAGCATGATTTTTCTTTCTGCTGTCCCAAGTCTCGAGAAGTGGTCTAATAATACCTGTTTCAGATGTCTCAGAGAGTACAGAGTGGGTCAAATTTGCATGAGACCCTGGGTAATTTTGGAATGATTATTTAATTAGATGATGTAGGAGCACTTAAGATAAAGAATGTATTGATCGCTAGGAGTTGGCCTTTATTCCTAAAGAAAAAAATTGCTGGGCTAAACTGATTTTTATAGAGCGGCTGCAACCGTAATGGGCTCTTCTGCCAGGCTTGACTGAGTGCTTGGGAGCCCCATGGCTTGTGGGGAAGCTGAAGAAACGGAGGCTGTCGATAATGACTCCTGTGGACTGCATTATGAGAATTTTATTCTTGGATGGAGTTCTAAAAATATATATATATTAAGTACAGGGTCTCACTACACAAATCAGACTCTTAGTGATCCTCCTGTTTTCAGCCTTCCCAGCCCTGAGATTATAGGTGTGTGCCCCTTGGCCTGGTTTGGATGGCTGGCTGGGTTCAGGGTCTGCAGGTTCTGTGGTACCAGAGATTGCAACTGGGTCCCTGCGCTTGCCAGGCAGGTGCTTAGATCACTGAGCTGTCTCGGTGAACCCTAATAAGCTTTTTTTGGGGGGTCTGTAATGTTGATCAAATCAGAGGATGCTCATCAGATTTTGAAATGATAAAGTACCCATTATATATAGTGTGACTGTGTATGAGACACTTCCTGGTCCTCATCTCAGTCCAAGAAACCAATATTTGTAATCCCAAAGTTACGTTATTGGAATCCCATCAAGCTGATTCCAATCTACCACTTTCCATGCAACCCATGGCAAAAATGAGGACACTAAATTACATTTTTAATCACTGGGGAGTTGAGGGGCCCTAAGTCCTGCCATGACATGGCTTTCTGGAACCAAGAGGGCGACCCAGGGCCTCACCCGGATTTTATTCAGTGGGGGAGTGGCTTGAGGAGGATTGACTGAGAACTGTGGGAAGTAGGTGACTACTGTGAGCTGAGCTAGGTGGGTGGCCTACATTTACCTCTGCCATATGCAGAGAGGATATGCAGAGAGAGTAATCTGCATTATATAGTATTTAATGTTTTGGGAAGTCTAGGGCTTCAGCTTTGATGTAGTCTTTCAAGCCCCAGGAAGTCATAGCCTCTATCTCGAGGCTCCATCCCAGCTGGCAGCGCAGAGCATTAGCTCTACTGTCCTGTCTCCAACCAGCTCACATTAAGGAGCTGCAGGCTTACCAGGGAAACACACATGCCACTTTCAAAGACTATCACCAGCACCTCAGCTAGACCAGTATACATTGCTTAAGGCCAATTGAAGGATAAACAGAAGTTCTAGCCAGCTCTGTACATAACAATAGAGGAAACAGGATCAGACTCTGTCAAAATGGAGATAGTTGCTCTTCTTTCAAGGAGAGTTGCTCAGGTAGTCCTCCACATGACTGGATATTGTAAAAGCCATGAAGATTAAGTTGCCACAAAGCAGGCAAAATTTAATGGGACCACTTGGGAAATTCTGTTCAGATTTTTAAAATACTGACTCATCTAGCCAGTGTGGTACCTGGGGAACTTTTTTTCCTATCAGGGATTGAACCCAGGACCTTGTGCCGGCCAGGCAGGCTCTCATGCCACTGGGCTGTCTCCCCAGCCCCATGACTATAATCCCAGCACTCGGGAGGTGGAGGTAGGAGGATACCTGTGAGTTCACGGCAACCTGGGCTCCAGGTTCAAAGCCAGCGTGGAATTCATAGTGAGACCCTAATAAAAAAATCCAAAAGGACAACAACAACAAAAAATTTGATGCCTAGAGGCTAGACAGGACGGTGGTGACAGGTAATGGCCAGAGTTCCGAGTTCCGGAGACTCATGATTGGACTTCTCATTCAGCCTTCCCACCACGGTATGCTCTCAGGGACTCAGCTTTGCCTTTTTCTATGCAGGTATCCAGGCAGATGGCTTCAGGCCTCCCAAAGTGACAGCCAGAAGCAGCCTGTCTTGATTACTTGTTTCTCTTCACTAAGACAAAATCCCGATGCCTGAGTGAAAGGGGCAGGTTTATTTAGCTCAGTGTTTACAGGGACTTTAGTCCACACTCAGCTGGCTCCGAGTTCCTGGCAGCAGAAGACTGCAAAAGCAAGGCAGGGAGGAGGCAGGCAGGCCTCTTTCCGTCCCGTCTTCTATTGTGTCCAGTCTGCTGGGATTGGGGCAGTGGCAAACCAACCAGTGGACCGACACACTCTAGATTCAGCCACCTTGGAAAAGCCCCTACAAGGGCACGAGGGTCAGAACACAGCTACACAGCCATCTCCTTAGTGCTTAAAGCTCCCAGTGACGTGGCACATCTCATCTCGTGTCATGTTGGCTACACAGGAACCACGCTAGAGGAACAGGAAACTTCTCCCTCTGCATGTGGGGATGGAGGAAGGAAAGCCTGAAGGGTATTTGCTTAGACCCCACGCACAGAACAGCATTTGCTTAGACCCCATGCACAGTGCTCATGTGACTATAGGCTGAGGGCTTTAGTTGATGGCAAAAGCAACATAAGCCAAGAGGGCTTCATGAGTCATGTGGATGAAGCCACTCCGTCTTGGAGAGAATGGACTGAGGGGTCCTTGGCAGGCTGAACAATGGCCCTAAAGAGGTCTCATTGAAGTCTTCATAGAATGCCACCTTCTATTGCCAAAGACTGTTTCCCTAAAGGACTCTGGGATGGGGAGAGTTTCCTGGATTCTTGAGAGGGCCAGAAGGATAATCGCAAGTGTTCTTATAGGAAGGAGACAAGGAACAATTGAAAGGATGAGCTGTGTGGATGAGGAAGGACCCAGCCCTGGGCAGACTCCCTTCATGCCGGAAATGGCCGTGCTGTGTGGTGGGGAGCTGCGAGAACTGGGCTTTGCTCCAGCAGCCCCGGGAAATGGACACAGTATCTAAGCAAGAGCCCTTGCTGGGGCTTGGCGTAGGGGCACAGATCCCAGATTTCACCCCAAGACCCTCCTGTCCTGAGCATGTACACACACGTGGGGAAGTTCTTCTGTTTGGAATATTACAGAAGCTCCTCGTACACCATATACACAGCCTCAGCAGCTGCTGACAAGGCTTAACACACACAAAAAAGAGAAAACAACAGCATTTCCCATGAGAGAACTGCCTTGGGGCATGGCCGAGGTCTGTTCCTCATGGACCTGAGGCAGATTTCATTGGTGAGAGGCCTGTAGTAGGGCTGACAAGCTTCCCCAGAACATCACCTGTTCCTCGTTAGCACACAGGCCAAACTGGCACCACTGAATATAGACTGCACAGTTGCCAGGTCACTGCTGGTCCCAGTGTTGCCAGAAAGAATTCTGCATTCTGGGGGAAATCTGGACACAATTTCTCAAGAGCCCTGCCTTTCCTCTAGGGCCTAGGGCTGCTCGCTTGAGGAGGAAGCCAGAGGGTGGTCGGAGTATGCTAAAGTGAGCTCATGCTCAGTCCACTGGTCAGTTAGGCTGCAGGTCTAAGGGGCCAGGGGCCGGCTGGGATAAAAGGGTATCACGCAAAGGTGTAGGGGCAGGGAACAGCCCGCTTAGAGCACTGGGAAGGACAGGTCAGCAAGAGAAGGCTTGAGAAGGGTTTGAATAACACTTTGCCTGTGGCTGAAAACTCAAATGGCCAATGGGGAGGGCAGAGATTCCTAATGAAGCCCTTGAATAGTCACATTCATCTTAGATTCCAGCAGCCGCTGTTGTCTCAGTTACTCTTCCCTCCTTGCTGGGACAAATACCCAACATCCAAAATGAAGGAAGGAAACGTTTATTTAGCTACTGGAGATTTCAATCCATGCTCAGCTGGCTCCAAGGCAGAGTAGCACCAGGCAGAGAGCAGCAGTCCAGAGGCAAAAAAAGAGCAAGGGGAGTGGCAGCAGCTCAAGCAGCCAGCTCGCCCCTTTACATTGTAATGCAGATTACCTGCCCCAGGGTGGGTGCAGCACCCACACCCTCAATAATCATGCACACACCCCAGAAGCTGCCCTGTGGCTGCATGAGGGGTCGGGGGACAGCTAGACACACACCATAGCAACTGTGCAACTTAAACTTTAGGGCCAGATCTTCAGGGGCCCTTTCCTTCTCCCTGTTCCCCTTCTGCTGACTCCATCTTCTAGGCCACCCACTGAGGTCACCTGTGGTGGCTGCCAGTTGTATTACCATTATCTGAGGTGCAGGTCGCACATGCCAGCCTCTGGGAGATCAGACCCAGCAAGCTCAGCACCCAGGGTGATAATTTGGGTCTTTCAAGTTGGATAATTAATACATGAAACACCAACATTCTTCTAAATTCTACCCCACCACTCCATCTGGCAGATGAAGGTAGGAAGGCTATTTTATAAATAATGCATCATGCAACGCAAAATGACAGCTTCAACTGTTGCCCTGGTGCTCACACAGACCCCCCGAGAGCAAAGTCTGGGCATATCTCTCTCGAGCCCTTGACCAGACCCCAACTACTGCTGGCCCAGGGCTGCCCCTGATGTGCAGCGCTCTGCAGACCTGAGCTCAGGATCTTTCCTCTCCTGCAGAGGCGTTCTTCCTTCAGTTTTCCTTAATTAGTGCAGCCATCATTGACTTGTATTGTAAAGAAAGAAAATTGAAATCTTCCTTTGCTCAACCCTGTTTTCACTGGGATACACAGACCTCAGATCCTATTATTGCAGAACCTTCTTGGGGGCCAGGGAGATGGCTCAGTGGAATAAGTGCTTCCCTGGTAAGAGCAAGGGCCTAAGTTTAATCCCTGGTTTCACCAAAAAAAAAAAAAAAAAAAAAGAACTTTCTTGGGCCAGAGAGATAACTTAGCAGACCAAGCATCTGCTTTGGCAAGCCCTGGGACTGGGGTCAATCCCAGGCAGTGCATGCCATGCCATCCCTGCCCCAAGGGCTTACTGAGTGGGTGACTGAGTCTGGGCTTGGTGGCGCATGCCTATAATCCCAGCACTGGGGAGACTGAAAACAGGAGGATCACTACAAGTCCAAGTTGTGTAGTGAGACCCTGTACCAAATACATAAAAATAAAAAATGAACCTTCTAGTCTGTTCCTTGTCCTTTGTTCCTTGCTACAACCGCCTTTACCCAAGTTCCTACATTTTGTTGGGAGGTTGATCGTTCTCAGATGGGAAGAGAATTAAGAGATGGACGGGAGGGGAAAAGGATGGAGAAAGAATTAAGGCATGTTATGTACAGGGCCCAACTCCCTGCAAGGACTGCAATCCCATGCATGGCCAACAGTCACTGATAAAAATGAAATTAAAAATGTGTTAAAAAAGAAATTACTATTTACTTCATCCACTTCCTAGATCTGTCCCATTTTTTATAGAATGTCTTCCAGTTTGCCTGTGATGCTAAGGAAAACCCCTCATAGTCTCTTTCTTGGCATATAATTTATGAGCTGGCCACCTGAGCACCTCATGGCTCTGGTCCAAGAGCCCTCTGACATCTGCAGGGCTCTGAACATGCTGGGTCTAATTTTAATCTATGTCCTTGTTTAGTGAGCTTGACATGGCACCTGGTCTGCATAAGTTTTTAAGCAAGGAGATGCATATTTTCCATAGCCTTCTCTCTCCCTCAGCATCTGTTCATGCATGTGTTATGGAATGTAAGGCACTGAGTAGAAATACCTACGTATCTGTTTGTGCCTTCAATTAACTCTGATCTCCCAAGATACTGTATTTTGTTTTTTTTAATCTTTGCATTTGTATTATCTGGCATAGATCTAGGACACTACTAAATACTTACTTGTAGTATTAACCAATCAACATTAGAGCTGATGTCAATTAGCCAATCAGCACAGGGCAATGCCTAGGCCAGTTTATGGTGGAGGACATTACGGAAGGCACCTTGTGCTAAGGTCAAGCAGTGCTACTTTCGTATATTTTTGCTATGGCTGCCAATACAAATGCATCCCATTTATCTTTCTGTACTTGGGATAGATGAAAACTGTTAGAATTATTTTAAAATTTGACTAGAAAACTTTTTTTAAATTTATTTTTTATTTTATTAAAGTACAAATATCAATCAGACAGTTTTAAGACACCTTAACAGGATGGATTCAATAAATTAATACATTGCAAACTGTTTTCATAATGTTTTGGTATTGTAAAAGGTGCATACATGACATTATACTTACAGACATTATTATAGCAGATGTCTTTTATCAGTAAATTAAGAGTGTATCTGTTTACGTATCTTATTTTTTATACCTGAATTATATCAAAGATTCAGTAATTAATACTTTCTACCTTGTTATTTTCCTAGTGGTTGTCCATAGTACTAGAAGCCAACATAATATCCTGTCCAACCACCATTAGTGCAAATCTTGCCTCTCATAGAATTATATAGAAGCATGGCATATTTATCCCAACTGTACTGTCCATACACACACATCATGATTCTTCCTTTCTATACCCCTTCCTTTGTCTACATCTGTCAAAGATGGGCACTCCATTGTCATTCAACCAATTTAGGTGCCTGAACTCGACGACACAATCCAACACAGTCCAGCATTCCACAACAATAGTGAGTTATCTGAAGAGGTTGTTGACCATAGCCATTGACAGCTCAGCTTATTATTATGGTACCACGGTGTATACCTCATTTTTATACCTTTCTGCTGGATGGTTAAGACCTAGATAGAGCAAGATCTATATACTAACACATGTAGTTTTTGTTTCTGATGAGGTCAGTGAAGTTCCCTTAGGGTTTATCTTGTGGTCCTGTACCTTATTCTGTAGATCCTTTGTCTGTGTCATCCATGTGGATGAGTCATGGCCAATGCTTGACCAGTTTGCTCTCTGTGAGGGCCTGAGAGAAAGTCTTCTCTCCATGTGACTCTCCCCAGGCACACTATACAACTTCAATCTCTTTCCTCTGTGGCTCCATAATTTCCTTGTTCAGAAAATTTGAGGCTCAACTGAGTTTCATGATGTTTATAGTACAGGTTTTCCTATGTCCTGAGTCTTCGCTGACCTTGAAAGGCTAGAGCCAAAATGTTGGCTGGTCTTGTGACTCTTCTATTTCTCCTTATGTTTGTCATGAGATTTACCTGATGTTGGTTACTCCTTTGTATCCTATGTTTAATTGTCTGTCCTGTTTAGTGGGTTCCTTCTGTTCTCATTCATGGAGGTTTTTTTTTTTTTTTTTTTTTTTTTTTTTTTTTTTTTTT
>PVKA01021207.1:0-11358 GCA_004027165.1 Ctenomys sociabilis | reverse complement strand
TGGTCATTGTGGTCTCTCTAGAACATCTTTCAGCAGCCTGTGAAGGGATGGCTTTGTCATCATGAAATTCATTAATTGTTCTTTGTTGTGGAAGTATTTCACTTCTCCATCAAACTTGAAAGAGAGTTTTGCAGGGTATAATAGTCTGGGCTGGAATTTGTTTTCGTGTAGGACTTGAAGAACTCTGCTCCATGCTCTCCTTGCCTTCATGGTTTGTGTAGAGAAGTCAGCTGTAATTCTGATGGGTTTTCCTTTGAATGTGATCTGCTTCTTCTCCCTAGCAGCTTTCAGTATATTATTTTTGTGTTGGATTTCTGGAATCTTGACTATTATATGTCTCGGTGTGTTTCTATTTGGATTGAGGTTATTTGGTGTTCTGTATGCTTCGGTGACCTGAATGTTGGATTGTTTCCTCATATTTGGGAAGTTTTCTGTGATTACTTCTCCCCAAATTCTTTTTATGTCATTTCTATTGACTCCTTCATTCTTGTTAATACCAATTATTCTCACATTGTTCATCCTGGCATCATCTTGCAGGTGATGGATTATTTTTTCCTGTATTCTCGTTGTTTTTAAGAGATCCTTTCTCACCTTTTCACTAGCTGCACCAGCGTCTTCAAGATCTGAAACTCTGTCCTCGCTTTCACTCAAATGGTTTTGTAGACTCATGATTGATATTTTTAGTTCTTCTATATATCTTTGACTGTGTTTCATGTGTTCTATTTCTTTTCTGTATTGGTCATTCAAGGAATCCATCATATTTCTGATCTCCTCAAATTTTTATCCATGTCTTCTTTAGAGGTAGTTATTAATTCTTTTTCTACAGTGTTTCTTCCAAGTTGGGTTTCCTCTATATTTCTGGACTTGTTTCTGTATTTCAGATACTATGATTTCAAAGAATTCTTTTTTTTTCAAGGAATTCTTTTTTGATTTCAGAAATTATTTCTGCTTTGTGTTCCTCATGACCTTTCTGCTGTTGTTTCTTTGCTTCAGATGCTGTTAATTCATACGTTTGAGCTGGAATAGTGCTCTCTGTACTTGTTCTGGGTGAGCATTGTTTTTCCACCTGATGTTTTTGGATTTGATTCTTTACTTCAGATACTATGTATTCAGGTATTTCTTTTTTTTATTTGAGGAATTAATTCTTATCTGATTTCCTCTATTCCTTTCTGCTGTTGTTCCTTTGCTACTGTATCTGTTAATTTACTCATTTCAGCTGAGCTAGTGTCCTCTGCACTTTCTGGTGGGCTCGAGGCCTGAGTTGCGTTTTTCTTCTTGTCCTTGTCATTTTGTATAGCTTTACCAGAAAACTTTTTAGAGAACTTTATGAGATTATTGCTTTAAGCCATGAGAATTTTACATTAAATTTTATCCTTAAGGTTTACTGTATCAACAGTAGGCCACATTATGAATTATTGCAATAGATGATAAGCAGGGATCTCACAGGAACGTCTTCCGGGTGTCCTCGGGCTGTCTGGACCTCCCAAGGGCATGGTGAGGTGGCCACTGGTTCCAGGACACACAGGCCCTGCAGGGGCATGGTATGAACACTGTACAGATTACATTATTTAGTTTCCTGCAGCATAGAGATGATATTGCTTACACAGTAGTCTGAGCTCCCTTCTAGACCCTTCAAAGCTCCTGGGTGTCCTACTCAGAACTCTGCCAGCTAGTGGAACCACTATTCCCTTGCTCTTACTTCTTTTACTGTTTGCTTTTATAGCTTTCAAATAAATCTGCTTCCGCCTTAACTCTCCTGTCTGTATTCTCCTGATACTCTGATAATGATGGTATCTTTGTGTTGGGCTTCCAGACTCCAGCACTGTGAGAAACAAATGTTTCTTTTGTAGAACCTATGTAGACTATGGCATTTTGTTACAGGACAGTAAAGGGATGATGAAGACAGTGGCTGTCAATGACAGAAATTGACAGGAGATTGGCATTACATAGTACCACCACCAGTTGGACAATAGCCTGGGCTTTGATGACAGGAGCGATTTCAGTGCATCTTACTTATTTGCTTAAGAAACGAACCCAAGGTTAACACAGCAACAACAATAGGATATAGGGTATAAGCAAATTAATTTGAAATACATAAAGGCAAGAAAAATAAATTCCCTCAGCCAAAAAACAAACAAAAAAGCACCCCTCATACTGTTACAGTCACAGTGGGGCCGCAGGCCTGATGAAAGGACAGCAAGCTAGTGTTGCTTTGCTCAGCCTCTGACAATGCCATTGAGCCTCCCTGTGTGGAGAGAGGGGGGATGGACAGGGTGGGTCTTGGGAAGAGACACAAGTCCCCAGGACACAACCCCAGAGCATTACAGATCTTGGTAGAAAGCAAAAGATGTATCAGGTTTTCCCACCATCCAGAGCTCTTTATTGAATGGTGTGGCTGAGCCTCACCCTTTGGAAGTATCCACGGACATAGGCTGCATCCTTGAACGGAAGGGGTGAATCTTGGCATAGAACAGATAAGTTCATCCCCAGAGGCCTAATTTTGAGCATCTTTCCTATGAATGGTTTTCCAGGCAAGAAAAAATGTACATAAACCCAGCAGATTTAGTTTCTCCTTTTTTTTTTTTAAGATTTCCTTCTACTTTTTCTTTAATTTGTTTTTATTTTTATTATTATTGTTTTTTTTTTGTGGCAGAACTAAGGAGTTGAACTCAGGCCCTTTAGTTTCTCCTTTATTTCAAGAATATTTTCTTCTGTTATATCTTTACTTATGTTTTTAGTTGTTTTATTTTTTCCTTCTTTGTGCACCTCTAGCATACCTGGCATTCTGTTGTAACTTTGAATAATTTTTAATCAATTTTTGATTCTGTGCTGTTAGTCACTCTTCTTATTACTGTGTTTGTCCTCTCTATATCACCTCCTCTCAATAATTTTAAAAATAGGCATTTCCCCTCTGTATTCAGGGTGACTACCATAAAGCTTTTCTTGTTCTCTACTATTTCTGTAAGTTTTCTGTATTGGGTATCAGACCCGGGATTTGCCTTTTATTTTGTTTCTTACCACATTTTTGGCCAATTTATTCCACTATTTCTTGCTTATGGCCCTCATCCCACCTTAAATCCCACATCTATATTGAAAAGAGGTCAGGTGTTGAAAAAATCAATTTGAGAATCTAGTGAGCATTCAGGAAAACACCGCAGAGAGAGCATGTCCTCTCCAACGGCCTTCATATTTCTTGACAGGAAATACAATGCCAGAAGAGAAAGAGACACAGCCTGAGGGAAGGAAACTGTGACGCAGACTCTTGAGTCCACGCCGTGAGCAGGGCCAGCGGCAGAGGCTTCTCGAATATGGGGGACACCCTGGACCAAACACCTATGATCAGCAATAAATTCATGTAAAGTGGAACTAATACCAAAGAGTCATGGGGTGTACAAGGGCAAAGATGACTGTTTTCAGTAGCAACAAAACAATATAACTGCATCAACACAGAGTTTGGGAGGAGAGGATTTTATTAAGATTTCCTTTATTTATTTATTTATTTATTTATTTATTTATTTATTTATTTATTTATTTATTTATTTTTCAGAACCAGGGATTGAACTCAAATCCCTGCGCTGGTCAGGGAAGTGCTTATTTCACTGAGCCATCTCCCCAGCCCTCCTTTTGTTTGTGCGGAACTCCTCTTGGCCTCTACTAAGATTATATAAAGTATCATTGTTACTATCTAATTTTATTCTAATTAATTGATTAACTTCTTATGTATTTGAGCTGTGCAGGGTCTCACTGCACAGCTCAGACTCAAGGTGATCCTTTGGCTTTCCGCCTCCCCAGCGCTGGGATTACAGGAGTGCAGAGCCACGCCCGGGCCCTGCGGCCAGCTCAGCCTGCCCTGGGGGCGGGGCCGGCATGGCATGTGGTACGGGGATCAAACCGCGGCCCTTGCGCTTGCCTAAGCAGGCGCTTAGTCTGATGAGCTATCTCGCTGGCCCATTATTATCTAATTTTAATCTATGTCCGCTTTCAGAGAGCATCTGATGTCTGAGGGAGCAAGTATGTGCAGCTCATCTGCAGTGAGGGCCGTCTGCTGCCAGCACGGGTTACTTCTAGTGGCGCTGGATGGCTTGATATTTCAATCTTTTTTATTTTTTTCTCATCACCTAAATGCTTTATAATGACGGTGTGTTTTAAAAAAACAAAACAAGCCGGGCGTGGTGGCGCAGGCCCGTAATCCCAGCACTCGGGAGGCTGAGGCAGGAGGATTGTTATGAGTTCAAGACCAGCCTGAGCTACAAAGTGAGCTTAAGGCCAGCCTGAACTGCATAGTGAGACCCTGTCTCAAAAAGACAAAAAATAAATAAATAAATAAATAAATAAATAAATAAAAATAAAAATTAAAAAACAAAACAGTGACATCACTGTTACTTAAGGGAAAACCGCCGTTTCAGACCTTCTCTTGGAAGCTGTCTTTGGGCTGCCTGCGATGGTGCACACCTGTAACCCCAGCGCTCTGCCAGGCTGTGGGCAGAGGACTGAACATGTGAGTTCAGCCTGTCTGAAATTTAAATAAAAATAAATAAAGAAATAGCGGGGAAGCATTGTAGCTCAGTAGGCTCTGGGTTCAATCTTAGTATAAAATAAACAAATAATAAATAAATACACAGAACCACTTGCTTTCTCTGCGACTGCTTAGCAAGGTCCCGGCTGCAGAGAGTATGTTGGAGAGCTGCAGTGCTGCGTCTGCACTTCGCACTGTGCCGCTCACACACGTACATTTGTTAGGTGGCAACTAAAAATAATGTCAGTCTTCAAAACAGCTGTGTTGGGGCTGGGGCGATAGCTCAGTGGAGTAAGTGCTTGCCTGGTAAGTGCGAGGGCCTGAATTCAATCCCCAGTTCCACCAAAAAAAAAGAAAACAGCTGTGTTTCTCCTGTGGGTCGAAGTGACTCACCTGTGCGGGGGTCCTTCCCCACCTGCAGAGGCAGAGGTCACCCACCCTGGCCAGTGAGAGAGAGCAGCTGTTGTAGTTTGGAATTTTGCAAGTGGAACAATACGATACAGGACGGGTATTTTATAACATTGTTTTCTAATAGTCACCTGTACAAAGAAAGTACAGAGAATCTGTCCACACAGTAAAAACCAAAGAATCTAGCTGAGGGCCTGGGTCCCACAATAATGTCCTGCATGAGTCCAGCTAAAGACCCAGAGCCCATGACAATGCCACCCACAAGTCCAGCTGGAGGCCTAGAGCCCATGACAATGCCACCCACAAGTTCAGCTGGAGGCCCACCCACTCTCCAGCTTCCACCACTGACCTTTGGGTCTTTCCAGTGCAGATCCATGAAGCAGGCCTGAAGGTGACATTGTGATGTACATTTCATATACATATATGTATAACAATATTATCTCTGCAATATATATACATATATATGTATATATTCTATGTCTATTATGGAAATGAAACATTTGCTGTTGTGGTCTCAAGTTGCATCCTACAAAGGACTCTTTCTGATAGAGTGTTGCCTTATTGTGCATAAATACATTTGCTTTACCTATGTAGGCCACTTCCAAGAATCAGCTATTACAAGCTGTGCTGGTGAGCAGTAGCCCGCACTAGGCCTTTAACTCTTTTGGAGAGAACAGCTGTGTCAAGAGGAATTTCTAGTTTCAGTGTTTTGAGGCATCTCCACACTGCTTTCCACAGGGGTTGTGCTAATTTACGTTCCCTCCAGCCTTGAAGAAGGGATCCTCTTCCCCTCCATATTCTTACCAACATTTGTTATTATTGATTTCTCAACGATAGTCATTTTTCTCGAGTAAGATGAAATCTCATTACTGCTTTAGTTTATATTTCTTTAATGGCCATTGACGTTAACCTTTTAAAAATATATTTATTGCTTCTTGTACTTCTTCAGAGAAGGCTCAGTTCATTTCTTCTATGTTGAAGGGTTGTATTTTTTGGGTCTTTTATGTATTCTAAATCTTAATCCTCGGGAGAGGAGAGAAAAGGGGGGAGTGCAGATCTTTGAAAGGGAAAAATGATGAAAATTGAGCCTTTGCAAATGGAAAGAGGACCAAGAGTTGCAAGGAGCTGGGAAGGCTGGGAAAATTGGAAAACGAGAAAAAAAAAAAAGCAAAAGAAAAATAAATCACACTGTTTTAAGTACAAGCGCTGCAGCCCTGTAACTGTAGTCACTATGTGCTGTAAATGTGGACTGACAAAAAAATTCAACCAGCATTTTTGGGAGATTTTAAAGGGCTTATCCTTCCCTCTTCCCCTACCCCCCCAAGATAACCACTGTTTTAATTTCATGTTTCAAAGTTAATGGAAAGGAAATTTAGAACAAAAATGTCAAGGAAATCACTACCCCATGCTGTTTATGATCAGCTAAAGGGCTTTGCTGTCACAGGCCCCCAGGATTCCATCACTGCATGGTGACCTGTGGGTCTCCCAGGGTGGTGAGGCCAGGAGTAGGCAGCAGGGGCTGGAGAAGGGAGGCAATGGCCTGGGCTGCTGCCTGGTCCCTGAGTCAAAGTGAAGGAGGCACCAGCTCTAGGAGGAAGGAGTTATGAGCTTGGATGGCCCACACAAGCACACTTCTCTTGACCTCGGCCTAGGTTGGTCCAAATGAAATCCTGCTGCGTAAATCACTGAGCTGTCTCCCTGGCCCTTTCCCTGTTCTTGAGATGAGGTCTTGCTATGCAGTTTTGGCTGGTCTTGAAGCCATGTAGCTCAGGGTGATCTCAAACTTGCTGTGGTTCTCCTGCCTCAGCCTCCTGTGTACAGTTGTATGTTACCATCCTGGCTCCATGATTCTTTTCTTTCTTTCTTTCTTTCTTTCTTTCTTTCTTTCTTTCTTTCTTTCTTTCTTTCTTTCTTTCTTTCCTTCCTTCCTTCCTTCCTTCCTTCCTTCCTTCCTTCCTTCCTTCCTTCCTTCCTTCCTTCCTTCTTCCTTCCTTCCTTCCTTCCTTCCTTCCTTCCTTCCTTCCTTCCTTCCAATTTTTGTGTGTGGCCTGCTCAGTGCACCCTGGGGGTGGGGCTGGCAGCATGTGATGCTGAGGATTGAACTATGGTCCCTGCGCTTGCCTAAGCAGGCACTTTAGACCTCTGAGCTATCTTGCTGGCCCCCAGGATTCCATTTCTAATGACTTCCCAGTTATGCCCAATCTGGCTATGCTGATGGCAGGCTTCTCCTTCTATAAGAGGTTTTCTTTAGCATAAAGAACACCACTTAACCTGCGTACAAGAACATCAGCAGGACCACACCCTCCCCTCTCATTCCAATCTCTTGCTCCCCTCCCCGTGTCTGATGAGCTCAGTGTGTATACCTTTACTCATGTCTTCTACCTGCGCTCAATGTCTTTGGTTGCATACAGATTCCTATGTATTCTTAGGCCTCAGTTTCCCCATGGTGGCCTCCAGGAAGCCCCAGGCCAAGGCAGGCACCTCTCCTGTGTGTTCCTATCACATGCTTAACTGTCCCCACCTCCTGACTCCCTCCATCCTCCACCCGTGTTTCTGCGATCTGTTCTTTAGTCTGCGACAGGATACAGCCTGGCTGTGAGCAGCTGCTTCGTAAACTCTTGTTCATGCAGTGAGCTGGAGGCAATGGAAGGTTCATGTTCAACAGCCTAGAAAGAATTTGCAAAGGTGCAGAGGCAAGTGTCGCACGAAGGGTGTTGGGGACCTGAGTAATTGTGCAATGAGTCATGCTCATGGATCGCAGGAAAAAAGGAACTAAAAACACAGCTGGATGTGAGGACCCTCGGATGTGCATGAACTTGATCCTGCAGGTAGCAGACAGTGGTGACTATGGCTGTCAGGTTTAACCTTTTTAAAGAAAACACTTTCTTTTGCGATAAGGTCTCATTGGATTGGCTGGGCCTGAACTTGCAATCCTTCTCCCTCAGTCTCCTTGAGTGCTGGTGTGCAGGGAGAAACAAAGGGGCTGAGTGAGTTGCTCCTTTCATTTTGACGTCAGATAGCGCCTAGTGGTTATTTCTGGTTTCATTATTTAAAAATAAAACAATCCAAGCTTAGGAAAGGGCCAGCACCCTAGGCAACAGCACAGGTTCCAGAGCACAGGTACCATGGGAGACTTAGCAGGAGGCCTCAGAGCCGAGGTGCTGGCTTTTAAATTCTGAAAGCCTGCGTTAGCAACCCCTTGTTCCTGTTGCTGCTCCTACCTGTGACCAGCACGCGGTGCTTTTCTCTGACACTTTTGTTGGTCTGTGTTGTACTTCTGTTGGCACAAGCTGGCTTTGAGCACAACTTCCTGTGACCTTCAATCAGCGTAGCTATTACTACTGGCATACCGTCGGCAAGTTTCTGCTCATCACCTTCTACTATCATTGGCCCATTCAGCAGTAATGTCTAGGAAACCAGGTAGGAGGACAATTACTAAACCCCTGGAGCCCTCTCCTGATGGTGAGCCCCGGGACAACAGCCCAGAGACTACCAGACATCGGAAGCATCAGCAGCCCAGAGACCTCGGCAGTCTCATGGGCAGGGGACAACCAGACAACCCCACCAAGATGGGTTCAAGTGACCAAGGTGCTTGTGGAGGACATGGGAAGAGTGGCTGCAGGTGCTGTGTGGAGAAGACTAGAGAGAGAAACCAAGGCCCTTACGGGGCATGGGAGCCCTGCCAGTTACTTGGGCTTAAGTCCTGTTTTTGCTCCACACAACATGGAACTTCTACCTGTGACACTATAATTCCAGAAGTTATATGCAAACAAGTTACACTGAGGTGACTTCTTCAGATCTAGATTTTTATTGGAGTGAGTTTTATCCTCTCTAAAATTGTAATGGGTTTTAGTGGAGTGAGCTGCACAGCTTTCTTTACCCTTGTTCTAAACTGCCATTGGGAAGGTTTCCTTCTCCAAGCTGCCTTGGTAGTGCAGCCAGAATGCCACGATGGATGGAATGCCAGTGAATGCAGGAGGCGTGATCTTGCTGCTCAGAGCCACTCTGATAATCAGACCTGTGGCAACCTGTATCTACTTTCTAGGGTCCTAGCCAGCCTGACCTGGTGGAGCCTGATGTCTCTGCTGGCAGTAGATTTTCAAACATGGCATAATGGGACCTGAGGAGATTGTGAAGGCCACTGCAGCAGTCATTCAGCTAAAAGACTCCACTGTATGTATATCCTCACAGAATACCTAATTTCCTGAAGAAGAAAGTTAGACTAGGGTTAAAGCCCATTAGTGATATATATATATATATATCACATACACACACCCCATATATATATATAATTTTTTTTTTCTGTGTGCAGCGCCTCACTATACAGCTTGAACCCATAGTGATCCTCTTATTTTTAGCCTCCCCAGCACTGGGATTGCAGGCATATGCCACCATGCTCAGACTCTGTCACCGACTCGGTGTGCCTGGGGTGGAGACGGCGTGGCATGTGGTGCCAGTGGAACTCTGGTCCCGGCGCTTGGCTGAGCAGGTGCTCAGTCCACTGAGCTATCTCGCTGGCCCTCATTTTTTCTTTATAAAGTTACTGTGGCTAGGCCAGTCCCCATGAAATACACTCAATTTACCAGCAGTCAGGCCCTCAGGAATGCACAAGTACACGATCTCAGAGCCATCTGTGAGGCAGTGATAGCTGCTCATCTATTAGTAGCAGACCCATTTACCCTTTTCACATAGATCCCAGGAAACATTAAGTAGTTTTCTATCTAAGAGCTCAAAGATACCATTGTTTCTATCTCTATCAATGCTAGCTTCTCACATTTGAGTGAGAAGATCCCCAAATAGGATTTTGTGGACTGTCTTGCCTCAGGGTTTTAGAGATAGTCCCTACTGTTTTCATGGGCTTATTGCTATTTTTTTTTTTTTTTTTTTTTTTTTAATCTGAGATTGAACTCAGGACCTTGCACTTGCCAGGCAGGTGCTTATTCTTCTAAGCCATCTCCCCGGACACTTCATGGGCTTTATCTCAAGAACTGAGAGACTTAAAACTCAAAAGGGGAGGCCTATTATAGTACATAGATGTCCTAATCTATCAACCCACAAATATGTGATAAGAACACCATTAGGATTCTTTTTTTTTTTTTTTTTTGCAGAACCGGGGAATTGAACTCAGGTCCTTATGCTTGCCAGGGAAGCACTTATTCCACTGAGCCATCTCCCTGGCCCTACCATTAGGATTCTTAATGTGCTAGCCAAGTGGAGTTATAAGGTATCCTAACATAAGGCCCAGATTTCTCAACAAGAGGTACTTCTCTGGGACATGTTTTAACTTGAGAACCAAATGAGATCCAGCTGAAAAGGCCCTCACACAACTCGACCAACCACTCCTTCTGCGGTTAAGGTACAGGAAATAGTTGGATTCACCTCTCCAGGGTAAAGCCTAAGCTTCAAGATACCAGAAAACAAAAAAGAGAGACCACAAGATCCATACACTTGTGAAACAATAGACCACCTCACATTTGTTTTCAGAAAAGAAAATACCAACCACCCTGTCCTGCAGATAAATAAAACACTTTGGGCCTGGGGAGATAGTGTGGCCATCTAAGTGCCTGCCTGGTAAGTGTAAGGGTCTGAGTTCAGTCCCCAGTACTGCATGCCATGCTGACCCCAGAACCCTGGGCACAGAGTGCTAGCCCTAAAATCGGGTGTGACGGTGCTCCCCTCCCCAGGGCTGGAGAGGCTGACACAGGAGGGTCACAATGAGTCTGGACTGCATAGCTAGAACCAGGACCAAATAGATAAATAACAAAATAAGAAAAAAAAAACTTTGCCTCTTCTAAATAATCTGGGAGTAGTCTTGCTACTGTCTTGCTTATTACACTTAAGGTTCGTGTTCTGAGTTACAGCATGCTATCTTTTTTTTTTTTCCTTGATTCTTTTGGGATCACCCAGGAGTATTTAAAAGCTACCTCTACTAGGGATGGTAAACAATAGTACCTTATACTAACCCTTGAATTTAATCACATCTTTCTTCCATCATCGACAGCCACATCACAATTTGACAGTCTAGCTGAACTCACCCAGGGTGTTGCCTTCCTTCAGGACCAATAGATTCTCAGAAGTGACTGTATAATGTCAGAGGGGACGCAGTCTCCTAACATCTGAAACAAAGGGACCATGTTTGTTCCTAATGAAGAGTATGCCTTTACCAATAGGTCTGAAACAGATCAGACTCATGACAAAGGCTGGCTGACTGTGTGGCCAACATCTATGAAGCCATACTTACATCAGTGACATCTTGGCCAAATATCTAGAATGGGGGTCTTGGTTACTGTCCTGGGCACGACCTTCATTACTACTCCTGATATTCCCACTATTTAGAAATTACACAGTTAATCTTTTTTTTTTTTTTTTTTTTTTTTTTTTTTTTTTTTTTTTTTTTTTTTTTTTTTTTTTTTTTTTTTTTTTTTTTTTTTTTT
>PVKA01021206.1:0-39054 GCA_004027165.1 Ctenomys sociabilis | reverse complement strand
ACCCACAAACAGGTGCATGGGATAGGGGTGCAATCCCTGGGCCTGCTATGCCAGCTCTGTCCCAGGGGCATGCTGAGACAGCAATTGAGACTAGGCATGGTGGTGTGTACCTGTAATCCCAGCTCTTGGGAGGCTGTAAACAGGTGGATCACTATGAGTCCAATCTTGTACTGAGACCTTGAACACACTGCAGATCCTTCTCTAAAACACAAAAATAAATAATAAAATAAAATAAAAAATAAATTTCTAGGGGCTAAGGAGATAGCTCAGTAGACTAAGCATTTGCCTGACAAGCACAAGGGCCTGAGTTCAACCTCAGTTCTGCCAAAGCGAACAAACTAACAAAAATAAATAAATAGCTTCCATAAATAAATCAATAAACATCTTCCTGTTTTTCTTTTTCAAGAACTTTTATAGATACTGTTAAATAGAGGCTGCTGTCTGAGATGGTCCATATCTTACATTTAAGATTCTGGTGCTTTGATTGGCTCAAATGAATAGACTACTAAATAAATGCAATCTTCTAAGAAGGAATTATTAGTTGAGTCAGTAGAGAATTGATAGCTGCATTTGTAGAATAATTTTTATGACTAACTCTAAAACAATATTGGGAAAATGAAGAAAATTCCTTTTAGTCTGGTTTGCAAAGAGTTGTCATTTTAGGTTTGACTTTCCTCTTTAAAATCATTCCTCTTTCCCCACCCCTGTTCTACCTAGTTCTTCTCCCTCAAATCATTCATAATCGATTACCTTTTGGTTTTCTGTTACCACCAATAAATGCCCTCTGGTCATAGTAACAGAGATTAAAAGCTTTTGCTTATAATAAAATATTGTCCTGCTCAACTTTCTTGACCACTAGGAGACAGTAAACATGAAATGATTAGCTAGAAATGATTTTGAACTCTTGTTGCTAGTAGTATTTAATGCATTACACTGAAAGTATAATGCTGTTGAGTGTATGGGCTAAATTTTATGTTATGCTCTGAATAGGAAATTACTTTCTTGCCTAAAGGTGTTTAAACCCATGCATGGGGAGGAGTGTTGGCCCTTGTAGGGCTTGTGTCTAGATGTCTCCCAAAGCAGCATGTGGTAATAGGCAGGCTTTTTCAGAGGTGGCTGGATCTACAATTGATGGTTCTAATACTGTTTTATGGTGCAATACTAGGCTCAAGTTTGCTAGGATTAAGGGTATGAATGCTATCCTGAGTAGCCTGGACAAGATATAAAAGACAGAAAGATCTGTGACCATCTCTTTTTGCTTTTCTACCTTTTGCTCACCATGTACTGATAAAATTCCTGATGCATAATAGGAGCTACCTCAATATATGCTAGATTAAAGTAAAGCCATTTTATATTATGCCCATATGAATAAAACTGATTAATAAGAGCCTTAGAAGGAAAAGATAGATAACATTGGATTCAATTCAGTTGGACAGTCAACCACAGGGAATACACAGCAATAAACTATCTTACTACAACAGAAATTTCAAGCCCTTTGGGAGAATATATTAATACATTCCCTCTATACAGCATTTATACAGTTGCTATACTTAATCTTAGCCCAAAAGCCAAGAGGTAATAAAAATCATACAGTGAACTTGCCATACTTGCCATTCTACAGTGTGGGTTCAGGTAATTTACATAAACATCTTCCTGTTTTCCTTTTTCAGGAACTTTTATAGACACTGTTAAATAGAGGCTGCTGTCTGAGATGATCCATAATTACATTTAAAATTCTGGCGCTTTGATTGGCAAAAAACCAGTGAAGGTGGGAAACAACAGAATTAGGCCTTTATGAAAAAATGCTAATACATAGATTTGAGTTAAGCTGGGGAAAATTTGAGAGTCGGAATGTGAATAATGACCACACATGGAATAAGAAAAACCATCATTCAGCTCTGTAGGTTTATGAGAGGGTCTGGCTCTAAAACTGAGGTTGTTTCTATTATTTACAACTGCTCAAGCCTAGGAAATATGTTCCACCTTACCTGTGAGCCTATGCAGAGTATGGCACCACTTGCATAATTTTCCTAGTGGATAAAAGTGGAATTCATATATTACTCACTGATTGGTTTTGTTCTAGACATTTAAACTGTCTAATATTTAGTTTCAATGCAAATCCCACATCACTTGTTCTTTATTTATACTTTCAATGATGAGAACTGTAGGAGCTTACAATTGAAGTTTCTAGAAATAATATTTCTTCACTTCACTATCTAATGAATAGCATGCAATTAGATGTCCATGTGAATTCTTAAAGCTCTCCTGACTGGCCAAGTTAAAAGTCTGAAGGTATGATTGAAAATTGTATTCAGTAAGTGTAATGAGGAAGTGATAAATGTTAGACAGTGCAATCTAGCTCTGAAAGGTCATTTTGGCTGTAAGAAGAAAAGCTTGGCTTCTGGCTACATAATTATCCCAAATATATCTGCAAGAATGAATAGGCAACTATTGCTCCATCCTCAGTTATGACTTTGGCAAAATGCACAACTTTCAGCAACTCTGTGACTTAAGAGAAAAATGTTCCTTAGAACTTCAGACATTCATGATGTCTAGTTGCAAAGATATTGTAAGCATATAACACTTCTAGAATTAACATTAGCTTAAATGTTTTTAATCTATTGACATGCAAGGTAATTATATGAGGCAGGTATGGCTCCATGGTACAGCATTTGACTGCAAGATAATCATATGTCAAAATGCTCAAAGCAATGATCTTTTCTTCAATATAGTCTTACATCATAGATATGATACAAAATAAACTGAACTACATAGAATAAACAAATTGCTTTATAGATTATAGTCTTTCAGTCTTAGGAACATTTAATTTGATGTAGATTTTTTTGTATTTTATCTATTGTTCATAAATGTGAGTGAACATAGTATGCCAAATAGTTTTAAAGGAGTTTTCTGTCTTTTGGACTAAGTATTTGAAAGCTTCTTCTTGTAATATTCCAAAGTTAACACAAAAGGCATGGGCTGTTTTCAAGTGCAGCTTGCCCACTAGCAAGGATGCTGACAGGGCTAACTCAAGCATTAGTAAGTCAGCCCCAAGTAAGATGAACATTAGGGGGCTGGAGAGATGGCTCAGTGGAATAAGTGCTTCCCTGGCAAGCTCAAGGGCCTGAGTTCAATCCTTGGATCAGCAAAAAAAAAAAAAAAAAAGAAAAGAAAAAAAAGATGGACATTAGGAATTGCACTGCTGATTTTCACATAGCTGATGCAAAGCACAATTCAGTAACCTGAGGATAACACATTTCACCTTGTTAACTAATTCAGTCACCAGGTTTAGGAGTGGTATCATTCAACACAGCAAAGTGTGTGTGTGTCTGTGTGCGTGTGCACCATAAAGGAAGGCAGTATGACAGCATGATGAAAGTTAACAAAAATTGAGATGAAGAGAAGGACAAAAGAAAGAAAGGAAAAATATATTTTTAGGTATATGTGCAGGATAGTGTGGGTAACTGTGCTGCCAGTTTCTGCTGGTCTCTTGAAAGGAGCAACTGACGCTTAAATTGTTTTCTTTTTATCCTGTTTAATATCTGTGAACTTTTTTGGTTCTTATTTTTTAAACCATTTTTTCAGGTTTATGTCAGGTAACTTAAACAACTAATTTAAAGATAACATTGTGCAATGTAGCAACCATTGTTGAATTCTTACTACTTTAATTAAATTTTATGTCATTTCTAATTTTTTTTTATATTTTTAGGGAAGGATCTACAGATGTTCAAGGTCTCACAACTAGACTGGATTGTAGTGATCTGCCTGTTTACAGCTTCCCAAGCGCTGGGATTATAGGTACGTGCCACTAAACCCAGTCTCAAATGCCATTTCAGGCCCCCCCCCCCGGGGTAGGGCCTATTCAACAGGCCCAGGGATTATATTTTGTATTCTTTAACAAATAAAAAAGAAAGTTAACAAATAACACTTAAAACTGACTATGCTATAAGCCTATTTATATCACTAAATATATTTGGTTAAAAACTTTTTAATTTTCTTGTTAAAATATATAAAATAAAAATTACAAATATGTAAATCGATACACACACACACACACACACACACACACACACTATATACCATCAGGAAACAGTACTGACAAACAGTATTGCACTGAGCTATTTTTCATGAGCCTTTTAAGTTAGTTGAAGAGACTTTGGTAATTTAGACCAAAAGGGATTCCTGTCCTCCATTCTACAGAACAGAGGAGAGGAACAGGATCTGGGCCAGAGCAGAGGAAATTAAGTGGCTTTTTTTTCTTGAGCTCTCAACAGAAGGAATGGCCAGCATCCAGCACATCATGTCCAAAGGGCGGTGAACTCCGGGAGTCTGAGAGGTGAAAGCAGGAAGGGTTTGCAAGAGACAGCCACAGGCAGTGTGAATGTGCATACATGGCCCTGTCGTGGCTCCAGATGGCTTCTCCCTAAGCCAGGATGATAAGAACAAGATGTAGCCCCTGAAAGCTGAGCCAAGACCCTCAGAGTCTATCCTCACCTGGGATGGTGCTACTGAAAGTTGGAAACACGCACTTCTTAAAATAGTTCACAGTTTGGAGTCAATTAGACTTGAATTCTAATCATGGCACCACAGTTTGCTGTGTTTATCATGTTTTGTGAGCTTTGGGGTCTCACTACACCTCAGTTTAATCACTGATAAAGTAGTAGAGCTAATGTATTTACCTCAGAAGAGGTTTTCGAAGATTAGATGAAATATTATCAAAGCCAGTGATGAAGAACACCAGAACTGAGCATGTCATCATTACAGGTGTAGATTCTGGTGTCACACTCCCAGAGATTTGCATGCTCATCTGTGACTCTTGCTAATTGTACTTGATTTCTTGCTATCCTTTTTGTCATCACCATGAGATGATTGCTAAGTGCGACAATCTTTTCCAGCTAATTTTTTGTTATTGGAGCAGTGTCTTCTACATAATACTGCATAAAGAGAATTAGCATTCTCTATAACATTATACAAACATTCAGAAGATTTTTAACTTGCTCTCATTCTTGTTCATAAGGCTCACCACACAGATTAATGCAATGGTGACTAAGAGAAAGCTTGAAGGCGGGGCTGTAGGAGTGGCCTCCGTGGTATAGTGGAGCCTGTGCTGGCACATGAGGCTTGCTGTCACCAGGATGACTCCACGCTGGGAAGTCCCTGCTCAGTGAAAGGCCTGGAGCCAAGGCTGGGCAGGGTGTGGAAATGGGCAAGCACAAGACCATGTAGTCTGCATAATCTGTTTTCAGAGGGAAATCAGGTATGTGTCTGCCATGGATTTTGTTGCATGTTTCTCAGAATCGCTATATAACTTCTGCTTGGTCTATATAACTTCTGTGGGGTTATTCTGACCTTGCGGAAGCTATATCACAACAAGTCATTCCTCATGAGGACTACCCTACTGAAATGCAATTAATAAAGCAGTTTGTTAGATACTTATCTTCTCAATGTCTTCATTTCCTTAGAATAAAATAGAGGGATTGCATAGAAGTTCTACAATAATCTTTTGATTTATAAATTATGTGCTTCTATGATCACATATTATATTTGGCCTCTAGAATGCCACCTTCAGAGGCCAATAAGTACGATCACTGTAGCCCCTTTATTAACAAAATCCTGATGGAACTTCATGTAACTAAAAGCCTTTGGATTAGATCCAATGCAGTTAAACTAAGCTTTGGGCTATAGTACCTAGTGTCTTTATTCAGTAGAGACTATAGCTTATAACATGTGTGCATTGAATAAGGTAATTCATTAAAGCCCAAAGGAGATCTATTTTTCAATATGTTCTGCCTCACCATTTCCAGCAGAGGATAGAATTGCATTGAAAGGAAGTTGCCTGGAAATGTACATCATGATTTATACTGGAAATCTCTCACTTCATGGTACTTAGGCCTCACAGCAGATATGAGTTCTGTGTCGGGAGAATCTTGGAGTACTGTTGGATTTGGGATATTATGTTCTCAATGAACACTGTTACTTTTTGAAAAAGCATTTTGCTTCTGTCTCCAGTGATGTATTGTGTCACACTAACAGCTGGCTTTTCCTGGTGATGGTGTGTAACAAGCTATGAGGTCAGTGGGTTATCTTGCTTAATCTTCACAGGAAGCCTGTGAGGCAGGTTTGTCCCATCCAAACAGTGAAGTTTGGACATTGACTATCAATTTAATGCTCTTAATTGTCCAAGTTTTCAGATGAGCATGAAGGAAGAGGTGATGGGGATGGGAAAAGGTTTTAAAGTTGATAATATTACCTTCAGTAACAAGAAAATTTGCTGAGTTCCATGTATATTTTATTTAAGCATTGCAGCTATTTTGAAGGGCTTTGGGATTCTATGTTACAGCAAGTATTTTGCTTTTGAGAAGTCAGTTTACTTTTTCTCAGATGGATAAACCTATGAACGTCTGTTTTTCACCAAAGTATAAATTCATCCATGCTTTTAGAAAGTTGGCAATTATTTCTGTTTTGTAATGGCTAACAAAACTTCCCTGGAGTGTGTTTGATTTTTATGATCTTGAAAAATAAATGTTTTTTGAGTTCTATTGGTCCTTAAAGAGCTATTTTACTAAGTGAATCCTTAGCTTTACAAATAAGCCAAGAGGTGAGAGACTTTTATTGATAGTGCTCATTAAAATGTTCATAACTAGGAATTTAAGATGCATTTCCTGTTGAGTGTAATCAGCCATTATTTTGTGTGTATATCTTTTACCTTCCCTTGTAACAAAGTAATTTCCGAAGTTATAAAATTGTTAGCTCTTATAGGGGAACGCATGCTTTTGTTTTATTGTAACATAAGAAATGGCATGATAGAATATTTTTACCTCCTAATATGCTTTGTTAATGAATTTTTTAACCAAAAATTGAGCATAGTACAAGCTACTGGGTTATACTTTGCAGAAAGTACTCCCCTGAAAAAAATCTATGACAGTCACTCTGATTTCCCATGCTCAAAGTGTCAATCTTGTAACCCTCAACTAATTTCCCAAACCCACCTTAAAAGTGACATGATTTCATTCTAAAACATCCCCAAAGTCTTGTGTGTTTAGACGCAATGTCTTTGGTAGGCATTTGGGTCCAAATGTGTTTTAGTTTCTCCTTGCTTGGACTCAATACCCAACACCCACAGTGTAAAGGAAGTGAAGTTTATTTTGCCTCAGAATTTGTAGAGGTTTCAGTCCAGAATCAGCTGGCTCCAGGGCAAGGTGCATGGCAGAGGGGTGTAGCAGTTAGAAAACAGAAAGATGAATGGAAGAAGGAAGGAAGGAAGGAGAAAAAGAAGGAAGGAAGGAGAAAAAGAAGAAAGGAAGGAGATAAACCCTTGCAGACCACTTCCCAGTGACCCTGCTTCTCCAACCAAGCTTCCTCTCCCAACACCGCATTTAGCTACCAGCTCAGCAGTGACCTGATCCACTGATTAGTGTGACGTCCCATGAGCCCATCACATCCCCAAAGCCCCACGTCTGAGTGCGTGAGACTTTGTAGGTATGTCTAGTTATAAACCACAGCACAAACATTGTACTTAATCAGTGGATTAATTTTAATGAAATTGTGGGTCACAACTGAAACTTAGGAAACAGTGCCAACTTGAACCAAAGGTCGTGAGAGCATGACCTTGGGACTATACTCTTTCCACATCCCTTCCTTTCTGACTCCTTCCCCAGACACACTGTAGTGTATAGATCTCTTCAGCTGGGCCCTTCTCCCCTGATACAGTATTCTGACTCGCCACAGGCACAAAAGGTGTGGAGCCACCAAATAAATTTCTCAAACTATGGGCCAAACTATAGCTTTCTTCCTTTAATGATGTCTTTTTATCATAGAAATGGAAAATGAATGCAATAACCTCTCAGGTAAGTTTTCCTGCAAGGTATAGGCATTCCTCTTCATCCCCTGGTATGAAAAGGGTTCTACTGGATCATAGCCTGCTCTTCCGGATTACAGGCTTCTCCCCTCCCTAGAGCTGTGATGCTTGTATGACTACAAGGAAAAGTCATTTGCAGGTTGAAGAAAAAAAAAGCAGGGTTGGGAATGTTGAGTATTCACCTAGCAAGCATAAGGTCCTGCATGCACCCTTAGGGCCATAAAATAAAAGCAAATTATCTTAAAATTTTACAATTTTTTTACAGCCTAAGTATATTTTTGGAATCCAGTCTGTCAGCAGACACTTAAAAATTATAATTGCCTTCAGATCCTCAACTTCTGTGTTCCTCTAATTCTTTATGTGAAAACTAAAGATACTAGTAATAATTGTGCTATAGGCAAACTGTGCTTTGAGCCAGAAAATTCACTTTGGGAAACATTGTATAGACATAAAAGTACCAGTAGATGAGAACATATATTTAAAGATGTTGGTGGCCACTGCTCTGCTATGAGCCAAGGCAGCAGCTTCTGAGCCTAAAGAAAACCTCTTTATCTTGATAGAAGTAGAGGGTTTACTTTTCTGAGTATATACTTTATAAATTTTATGTCTTTCTGAGTATATATTTGTTGTCTGTACTCAAAGCTTTATTTTCTTTTTTTAAAAACTAAACAAAATAAAACAAAAGTTGGGAAGATTCTGTGAAGTACATGGAATTCTGGTGAATCCTGCCCAAACATACCAATTACACTGAAGCTTTGTTGAGTATCAGCCGGTCACCCCCACTAGTAGTGAGAGCCTCGGAGAGGGCTACTCCACACCGCACTGTAGCAGAAAACTTACTGACCCAAGCACTATTGCTCTCTCACCACTTCCAAGTCTGGGTGATTTGGGAGTGTAAAAATTGCAAAAATGCAGGAGCAAAAGGCAGTCTCAATCCTCTATCTTATCCAGAACAAATCCAGGAGACAGAGTCATACAAGAACTTGGAAATCACATACCTGAAATTTCTGAAATGATAGAAACTGAAGTAATGAAACAAGTCCATCAGACTGTAGAAGAAATAAGATCAGAAATAATCTCTCAGGTCAAAAAGAAAGGACAACAATCATGAAAGAATTGTTCAGCACAGCTAAATAAAAATAGATTAAAAATAGAGGAGAATATAAAAATGATGTAAATACTGAATGAACAATACAGGAAATAATTAGAATGCATGAAACAGATTCGGACAGTTATCCAGGAAATAAAGAATTCCATTGAAAGTTGGCAAGATTGCTTTAATGAAGCTGAGGATAGACTTTCAGACCTTGAAGACAGTGGGGGAGCTAATGGCCACAGAAGGAAAGATCTCTCAAAACTAATATGGAACCAGAAAATAAGAATTCAGCAGCTACAAGATGATGTGAAGAAAAGTAATATAAGAATAATACATCTCAAAGAAGCAGTGGGAGACAGCACAACTGAAATAAAAATACTATTTGCAAAAAACTAGCAGAAATATTTTCCAAGCATGACTAAATAATCTGACATACAGGTAAATGAGGTATATAGAACTCCAGCTAGCCATAATCAACATAAATCTACACTGAGAAGATCTCAAAATAATGAAGATCTCAAAAATTCAGCAAAAGAATAGAATAGTAAAAGCTGCTATAGAGAAGAAACATAACCTACAGTGGCAAGTCCATCACAATCATAGCATATTTCTCAACACAAACCATCAAATCAAGAAGAGCTTGGAGTGAAGTATTTCTTTTTTCTTTTTTGTGGAACCAGGGGTTGAACTTAGACCCTTGTGCACCAGGGAAGTGCTTATTCTACTGAGCCATCTCCCCAGCCCGAGTGAACTATTTCAGGTCCCGAAAAACACTTGCAACCTAGATTGATGTACCCTTCAAAAGTATCTATCAAATTCAAGGGCAAGATGAGATTCTTCCATGACAAAGAAAAACTGAAGAAATTCATGACCACCAAACGAACCCTAAGACAGTATTGATAGTATTCTAGAGACAGAAACAACCACTGTTTCAAGAGCAACCGAAAGAAAACACCAAACAGAGCAAGCATTAAAAAGAGGGAAAACATATGGAACCTAAAGCAGGAAAATTACATGAAAAAAATAAGGCAGTACATATCAGTTATAACCATCCATGTAAAAGGCCTCAATTCATCAATAAAAAGAAATAGGCTACCAGAGTGAATTAATAAGCATAATCCAACAATACACTGCACAAAACAAACACATTTAACTCAAAAGGAAATTCACAGACTAAATGTCAAAGGATGGAAGATAATTCTCCATGCCAAGGGAAAACCAGAAAAAAATCAGGAGTAGCTATTCCGGTTAATGACAATATTAACTTCAAACCAAAAGTCATTCAAAGCAATAAAGAAGATCACGATACTTGTTAAGGGAAGACTGCAAGAGGAACAGATAACAATAATAAATATATATGCACCCAGTGTAGGAGCACCCACCTACATAAGACAAATTTTAACACACATGAAAAATCAAATGAACTACAATACAATTGTAATGGGGGACTTTAACATGCCACTGTCACAAACAGATCAACTAGGAAAAAATCAGCAAAGAAATAACAGAACTAAATGAAAATTGTGAATAAATTCATGTAGTAGACTGTTACAGAGTGTTTTACCCAACAACAGCATACACATTCTTTTTGGCTGTACATGGGGCATTCTCCAAAACAGATTATATACTAACACACAGAGAATTCTTAAATAAATGGAAAATAATTGAAATTATCTCATGCATACTATCTGATCACACTGTAATGAAGCTCAAAATAATTGACAAAAGAAACAAAATTATTGACAAAAACATCTTAAACACATGGCAAATTAAATAACAATCTCCTAAGCAAACTGTGGGTCAGAGATTCAATTAAAGAAAAAATTAAAAATATGTACAATCAAATGAAAATGCAGATACAACTTACAAAATTCTGTGGATTACAGTGAAAGCCATCTTAAGAGAAAAATTTATAGTGGTGAATTCACACATTAGGAAACAGAACAAGCCCAAATAAATGATGTTGTTTCACCTCAATGTCGGAAAAAAAGAGCAAGTCATGCCCAAAGAAGTCAGGAAATTACAAAGATTAGAGCAGAAATTAATGCAATGGAGACAAGGAAAACAATACAAAGAATAAATGAACCAAAAGTTGGTTCTCCTTCTTTTTCTTTTTTTAAAAAAAATGTATTTGGTTGTTACAGGGTCTCACAATGCAGCTTAGACTTTTATTGATCATCCTGCTTTTAGCCTCCCTAGTGCTGGTATTATAGACATAAGCCACAATTCCCAAACTCTGTGGCTGGCTTATCCCACCCTGGGCATGTGCCTGGAATGGCATGTGGTGCCAGAGATCAAACTGCAGTTCCCGCATCTGTCTAACATTGCTTAAGCAGGCACGTTAGTTAGCTAATCTAACTCACCAACCCAAGTTGGTTCTTTGAAAGAATAAATAAAATTGATAAAGTGCTGGTCAACTTAATCAAAAAAAGGAAAGAAAAAACCAAATTCATATAGTAAAGAATGAAAGGGTGAAATCACTACAAATCCTAGACAAATTCAGAAAATCATCCATACCTACTTCCAAAATCTTTATTTTCACAAGATGGAAAACAGAGGAAATGGACAATTTCCTAGATACATATTAAATGCAAAAGCTGAGTCAAGAAGATATAAAAAACTCTGAACCACCCAATAATAAGAAATGAAATTGAAAAATGTCATAAAAAGCCTACAAACAAAGAAAAGCTCAGGTCCCAATGGATTCACAGCAGAATTCTACAAGAGATTTAGAAAAGATTTAATGGAAACTTTCTCAAATTCTTCAGTGAAATTGAAAGGGAAGCAATCCTCCCAAACATTTCCGGAGGCAAGCATTACTCTGGTACCAAAACCAGAGAAAGTTGATGAAGTGCTGGTCAACTTAATCAAAAAGAATCTCTCTAATGAATATAGATGAAAAAATACTCAATAAAATATTAGCAAACAGAATACAGCAAATCATCAAGAGGATTATACATCATAACCAAGTGGGATTTATCCCAGGAATGCAGGGATGATTCAAAATATGCAAATCTAGAAATGTAATAAATCACCTAAATAGAGCAAAAAGTGACACGGCTATCTCAATATATACAGAAAAAGTTTTGACAAAGTACAGCACTCATTCATGATAAAAAAAAGAACTGTAGAGAATCAGAATAGAAGGTCTGTATCTCAACCTGACAAAAGCCATCTATGAGAAAACAACAGCCAACATCATACAAACTGGTCAAAAACTAAAAGCCTTCACTTTAAAATCAGGACCAAGACAAGGATGGTCACTGTCCCCAGTCCTATTCAGTATAGTGCTGGAAATATTAGTAAGAACAATTAAACAAGAGAGAAAAATAAAATGAATAAGGATTGGAACAGAAGAAGTGAAATTATCATTATTTGCAGATGATATGATACTCTACACAGAGGACCCAAAACCTCTACCAAGAGTATTGTAAACTTAATCAAAAAATTCAGTGACATAGCAGGATACAAAATCAATATCCAAAAATCAGTAACATTTTTGTACACAAACAATGAACACATAATGAGACATGTTTCACAGTAACATCCAAAAAATGAAATATTTAGGAATCAATCTCACAAAAGTAGTAAAAGATTTGTACAGTGAAAATTATGGTATTCTGAAAAAAGAGTTTGAACAGGATTTGAAAAAAATGAAAAGATACTCCATACTTCTTGGTAGGAAGGACCAACATTGTGAAAATGGCCGTACTCCCAAAATTGTTATACAAATTCAATGCAATCCTGATTAAAATGCCATTAGCATACCTCACAGAGTTAGGGAAAACTTCACTCAAATTCATTTAGAACCAGAGACCCAAAGTATCAAAAGCAATGCTAGAAAGCAAAGGAAAGGCAAGAGGTATCATAATCTCTGACCTGAAATTATACTGAAAAGTTACTGTGATAAAATCAGCATGGTACTAGCACAGAGGCAGACCTGAGGGTCAATGGAACAGACTGGAAGATTCAGACACAACTTCAAACACACTCAACCACCTTGTCTTTCATAAAGGGGCCAAAGAAGGTCACTGGAACGAAGACAGCTTCAACTGGTGCTTGAAAAGGAAAAACAGGCTTTCTGCACGTGAAAGCCTAAAATCAAACTCATGTCTATCACTATGCATGGAACTACAGTCAAAATGAATCAAAGATTTAAAAATTAAAACAAAACCACTAAATATTTTGGAGGAAAGTGTAGATAGAAACTTAAAGACATAGGGGTATGTAGAGAGTTCACGAAAAAAAACCAAACAGCATGGAAAATACTTCAAAGAATCAATACATGGGATCTTATTTTTTTTTATTGAAGAACAAATAGCAATGACACAGTTTCAAATCAAATTAGCAGAAAAGATTCAATAATTAATACATTGCATATTGTTTTTGTAGTGGTTTGTTCTCATACAAGGGGCATACATGTTATTCTATATACAAACACTATTAGAGCAGATGTCTCTAATCAATGAATTAAGAGAATGTAGCTATATACTTATTTTATTTTTTAAAGCTGAATTATAGTACAGTTTCAATAATTAATGCTTTCTACTTTGTTATCTTTCTAGTGGTTGTTCATAGTACCAGAAGCTGACATAATATCCTGTCCAACCAGTATTAGTGCAAATCTTCCTTCTCATAGAATTATGCAGAAGTAATGCATATTTATCCTAACTGTACTCTTTATACAAATACAGCATGGTTGTTCCTCTGTATCCCCCTTTTTCGTTTAGACCTGTCAACAATGGGCTCTCCATTGTCATTAACAATTATAGGTGCCTGAACTCGGTGACACAATCAAACACAGTCCAGCAGTCCACAATAATAGTGAGTTATCTGAAGAAGTTGTTGACTATAGCCATTTACATCTTAACTTATTATTATGGCCTTATTTTATATATCTCATTTTTATACTGTTCTTCTGGATGGTTAAGACGGAGATAAAGCAAGATCTATATAATAAAATATGTAGCTTTTGTATCTGATGAGGTCAGTCAAGTCCCCTCAGCGTTTATCTTGTAATTCTATACCTTATTCTGTAGATCCTTTGTCTGTGTCAGCTGTGCGGACTAGTCACAGTCATTGCTTCACCAAGTTTCTCTCTATGAAAGCCTGAGAGAAAGTTTTCTCTCCATGTGACTCTCTTTAGGCACACCATAGATCATCCTTCCTCTGTGGCTCCATAATCTCCTTGATCAGAAAATTTGGGTCACAACTGAGTTCCATGATGCACAGGTTCTCGTATGTCCTGAGTCTTTACTGACCTTGAAAGGCTATGGCCAAATATTAGTTGATCTTGCAGCCCTTCCATTTCTCCAATTTTTGATTTGCAAACTTAGGTTGTTAACCATCCAGAAGAGAAGCAGATTAGTACCCTGCAGCATATGCTGTTCAGTTTGCCCTAACCATCTGACTAAATTCTTTTTAGTTGTTGTTATACATTGCTATTCATATTTCTTCTTTTGAATTCTTATACTAGGGACACTATACAATATTTACACATGTGTGTCTGGTTTATTTCACTTATGAGTATATGTTCAAGTGGCATCCACTTCAATATAAATGCTTCAAGTTTATCATTCTTTATAGCTGAATAATATTCCATTATACAGAAATGCCACATCTCTTTCAACCATTCCTCATGTGATGGGCATCTTAGTTGTTTCCAAGATTTTGCTATAACAAATTGTACTGCTATAAACATAGGTGAACATATATCACTATGATATGATGTTATTAGTTCCTCTGGGAAAATTCCCAGTAGGAGGATAGCTGGCTTGAATGGGATTTCCAGTCCTACTCTTTTGAGGAGTCTCCACACTGATCTCCACAATGGTTGCACCAGTCTACGTTCCCACCAGCAGTGGAGAAGTGTTCCTTTTCCCCCACATCCTCTCCAACATTTGTTGTTGGTTGATTTCTTTATGATAGCCATTTTTTTCTGGAGTGAGATGGTATCTCAATGTTATTTTCATTTTCATTTCACAGATGGCTAGCGATATGGAGCATTTTTTCATATATTTATTTGCTTCTATAATTTTGTCCTTTGAGAAGTGTGTATTCATCTCAGATGCCCATTTCTGAATTGGGTCTTTAAATTTGAGGGCCCTAATATATCTTTGTTCTTTATAAATTCTAGAGAGCAGAACTTTGTCTGAGTGCTAATTAGTTGGGACTTTTTTGAAATTTGTGGGTTGTCTTTTCACTTTTTTTGACAATTTCTTTTGATGTGCAGAAAGTCCTCAAGAAGAGTTGATCACAGTTGTTAATTCTCAAGTGTTTCCGAAGCGAATACATGTTTGTTCATGAACTCCTTGCCTACCCCTAAGTCTTCAAGAGTTCCTCCTACTTTTTCTTCCAGGAGATTGAGTGTTTCTGTTTTAATGTTTAGATCTTTAATCCATTTTGACTGTAGCTTAGTACATGGTGATAGAGCTGTGTCAAGTTTTAGTTTTCGGCATGTAGAAAGCCAGTTCTTTCCTACACTATTTGTTAAAGCGGCTATCTTTCTTCCAGTAAGCTTGTTTGGTCCCTTTGTCGAAGATCAGGTGGCTGAGTGTATTTGCAGAGGCCTCTGCATCTTGTAATTTATTCCATTGATCCTCAGGTCTATTTAGTTTCCAATACCATGTCGATTTTATCACAGTGGCTTTGTAGTATAATTTCAAATCAGGAATTGTGATGCCTCCTGCCTTGTCTTGTTGGCCAGGATTGCCTTTTCTAGTCTAGGTCTTTTGTGGTTCCAAATAAATTTTAGGAACGATTTCTCTAGGTCTGGGAGGTATATTGGTGGCAGTTTGATAGGGATTGCATTTAATCTCTACAACAATTTTGGGAATATGGCCATCTTCATGATGTTGGCTCTTCCTATCAAGGAGCATGGAATCTCTTACCATTTTCTGAAATCCTCTACAATGTCTTTTCTTAGGGTGCTGTAATTTTCAGTGAAAAGATCTTTGATTTCCTTGGTTAAGTGAATTCCAAGGTATTTCATTTTCCATGGTGCTATTGTAAAAGGTATTGTTTCTATAGTTTCTCTCTCAGTGTGTTTGCTATATGTGTAAAGGAATACTATTGACTTTTGAGTACTGACTTTGTATCTTCTATGCTACTGAATTTTTGTATCAATTCTAGTAGCTTCTTGATGGAATATTTTGGGTCTTCCAAGTAAAGTATCATGTCATCTGCAAATATAGTAATAATTTACTTCTTTTTTGGCTATTCTTATTCCTTTTACTTCACCATCTTTTCTAATGGCTGTTGCTAATGATTCCAAAACTATATTGAATAGGAGAGGTGAAAGAGGACGTCCTTGTCTTGTACCTGATCTAAGAGTAAAAGATTTCAGTTTTTCCTCATTTAGAATTATATTAGCCATTGTGTTGTCATAGATGGCTTTTATCAAGTTGACGTAGGGTCCATCTATTCTAATTTTCTGCAGGGTTTTGAAAATTAATGAGTGTTGGACTTTGTCAAAACTTTTTCTGCATCAATTGAGATGATCATGTGGTTTTTAGATTTCAGTCTATTAATATAGTGTATTACTTTTATAGATTTTCAAATATTGTGCCATCCTTGCATCCCTGGAATGAATCCTACCTTGGTCATGGTGTATGTTCTTCTTGATGATTTGCTGTATTCTATTTGCTAGGATTTTATTGAGTATTTTTGTGTCTATGTTCATGAGGGAGATTGGCCTATAGTTCTCTTTTTTGGTTGTGTCTTTCCCTGGTTTTGGAATCAGTATAATGCTTTCCTCCAGAAATGATTTTGGGATGACTGCTTCTTTTTCAATTTAATTGAAGAGTTTTAGGAGTGTAGGGATTATATCTTATATAAATTTCTTGTAGAATTCAGCTGTGAATCCATCAAGACCTGGATTTTTCTTTGTCGGCAGGCTTTTTATTACATTTTGTTTTCCTTGGCTATTATTGGCTTATTTAGAATTGTTATATATTCTTGGTTCAGTTTTGGTAATTTGTACCTGTAAAGGAATCTGTCCATTTCTTCTATTCTGTGAGTGTAAAGATTCTCGAAGTAGCCAATAATAATCTTCTGAATTTCCACAGGGTCTGTGGTGATTTCACCCTTTTCATTCCTTATTGCATGCACTTGAATTTTTCTTTCCTCTTTTTGATGACTTTGGCTAGAGGCTTATCAACTTTATTTAGTCTTTCAAAGGACCAACATTTTGATTTGTGGAATCTTTGAACTGTTTTCTTCAACTCAATTGAATTAATTTCTGCTCTAATCTTTATGATTTCTTCCCATCTTTGTGCTCTGGGTTTTGTTTGCTCTCCTTTTTCTAGATGTCAGAGGGTGTTTATTTCTTTCTGTTCTGTTTTCCTAATGTGCGTGTTCATAGCTATGATTTTCCCTCTAAGAACTGCTTTCATTACATTCCATAAATTCCTGTAAGATGTGGTTGAATTTTCATTGAATTGTAAATATTGTTGAATTACTTGCTTAATTTCTTCTGTAACCCATTGATTGCTGAGTATGGTGTTGTTTAATTTTCATGAATTTAGAGGGTTTTTCTGGTTTCTTTTGTCATTTATTTCCAGGTTCATTACACTAAGGTCAGACAATATGCATGGGATAATTTCTGTTTTCTTGCATACACTTATGCATGACCTCTGTACTAGTATGTGGTCTATTTTAGAAAATGACCCATGTGCAGCTGAAAAAAAATATGTATTCAGCTGTGATTGGGTGGAACACTTTGTATATGTCCACCAGGACCATTTATTCCAAGCTCTGGTTCAGTTCTGCTATTTCTTTGTTAATATTTTGTCTGGTTGACCTATCTTTTTGAGATAAGGGGTTGTTTAGGTCTCCTATTAAGATTGTGGTCTTGGATATTAGGTTTATTCATGTCTATTAAGATTTGTCTTGCATAGTTGGGTGCTCCTTTGTTTTGTGCATAGATATTTATGAGTGTTACCTCTTCCACTTGAATTTTTCCCCTAACCAATATAGCGTGGCCTTCTTTGTGTCATTTCTTCATTCTTGTTTTGAAGTTGAGACTGTCTGAGAACAGAATTGCTACTCATGCTTTTTTCTAAGGTGCTGGGGCATTTAGTATTGTTTTCCATCCTTTGATTTTGAGTCTATGACTGTCTTTTTGAGTTAAGTGTGTTTCTTGTATATAGCATATTGTTGGATTTTATTTCCTAATCCACTGTGCCAGTCTATTTCTCTTAATTGGTGAAATGAGTCCATTTACATTTATGGTTATAATTGAAATGTGTTGGCTTATAATTGTCATGATATTTACCTGCTGTTGTTTATTCCTTTTTATGCTATGTTTAATTGTTTGTCCTGTTTAGCAGGTTCCTTCCATTGTCATTCTTGGAGTTCTGGTCATTGTATTCTCTCTCTAGAACATCTTTCAGTAGTCTGTGTAGGAATGGCTTTGTCATCACCAAATTCTTTAGTTGTTCTTTGTCATGGAACTATTTCACTTCTCCATCAAACTTGAGAGAGAGTTTTGCAGGGTACAATAGTCTGGGCTGGTATTTGTTTTCATACAGGATTTGAAGAACTCTGTTCCATGCTCTCTTTGCCTTCATGGTTTGTGTAGAGAAGTTGGCTTTAATTCTGAAGGGTTTTCCTGCTTCTTCTCTCTAGCACCTTTCAGCATGTTGTTTTTGTGTTGGATTTCTGGGGTCTTGACTATTATATGTCTCAGTGTATTTTTAGTTGGGTTGAAGCTATTTCGTGCTCTGTATGCTTCTGTTACCTGAATGTTGGATTGTTTCCTCATATTTGGGAAGTTTTCTGCTTTTACTTCTACCCATATTCTTTTTATATCATTTGTATTGACTCCTTTATTGTCATTGATGTTAATGAGGTGGTGGTGGATTATTTTTTCCTGCATTTTTATTGTTTTTAAGAGATCCTTTCTCATGTTTTCACTAGGTCCATCAGCATCTTCAAGATCTGAAACTCTGTCTTTGCTTTCACTTAAATGGTTTTGTAGACTTGTGATTGATATTTTTATTTCTTATATGTCTCTTTGACTCTGATTCATGCGTTCTATTTCTTTTCTGTATTGCTCATTCCAGAAATCCGTCAAATTTCTTATCTCCTCTATTTTTTTTTAATCAATGTCTTCTTTAGAGGTAGCTATTAATTCTTTTCCTGCAGAATTTTTTCCAAATTGGGATTCCTCTATATATTTCCAGAATTGATTCTTTACTTCACATGCTATGATTTTGAAGAATTCTTTTTTTATGTCAGATATCATTTCTTCTTTGAATTCCTCTTTACCTATCTGCTGTTGTTTCTTTGCTTCTAATGCTGTTAATTCATACTTTTCGGCTAGAATAGTGTTCTCTGCACTTGTTCTGGGTGGCCATTGGGTTTCCTCCATATGTTTGTGAATTTGATTCATTACTTCAGATGCTATGTATTCAAAAATTTCTTTTTTTATTTCCGGTATTTATTCCGGTCGGATTTCTTCTATACCTTTCTTCTGTTCTTTCTTTGCTTTAGCCTCTGTTAATTCATTCATTTCAGCTGAGCTAGTTTCCTCTGCACTTATTGGTAGATTTGAGGCCTGAGATTGCATTTTTCTCCTTGTCTTTGTCATTTTGTATAGCAGTGACCTCTGATCTTTGGTGTAGATCTTTGGTGCAGTCATATCCTTATCGCATAATGAGATTTGGGTGCCAGTCTATTAAGTTTGAGTTCATCCCATTGTGCCTTACCTGGAACTAGCTATTGTGTTCAGGTCCTTTTTGCTGCAGCTCTTCTGGTACAACTGCGAGCCTGTGGGTCCCCTCTGTTGGGTCCCTGGTCTGGGGAGTACTGGGGAGTGCAGAAGCTCTCCCTCATCAGGCAGGGCAAGGGTGGATTGGGTGCAGGGAGAGTCACAAAAATTCTCACCCCCGTGGTGGGCTCCGGATGTCGGCGTGTGCGGGGTGAAGCCAAAGTCTCTCCCACAGTCTCACCAAACCGGGGTGCTGAGAGAGTAGGAAAAATTCCCACTTGCTCATCAGGCTTGGGGGCTGGGGCTCTGGGGAGTTGCTGGGTAATTCGGTTTGGGTTGTCTCAGGCCATCCCTTGTTCGGTGGGCTTAGGGGCGGTATATCGCGGCGCGCATATCAGTATATCGTGGCGCGCATGGGGGCAAGCCAAAGCTCTCCCCCACACTCACTGAACCAGGGTGCCAAGAGAGTCAGAAAAATTCCCACTCGCTCAGTGGTGATCTTATCATTTTTTAGTTTCTCATTTCACAGGTAATTTCAAACAAAGTAAAGAGAAAACCCACAAACTAGGAATAAATTGTAGCTGATTGTCCCTCTGACAAAGGCCTTCTATCTACATCATATAAAGTATTTTAAAAAATCAGTCCTCCAGATTTCAGAGACCCAGTCCCAAACTGGGCATCTGAGATGAATGCACATCTTTCAGATGAAGGAATACAAAGGCATCTGAATATATGAAAAAAATGTTGAATATCTTTCATCATTTCAGAAATGCAAATTAAAACAACACCAAGATTCATCTCACTCAATGTGTAACATCAAGGTGTCATCCAATAACAAATGCTGGAGAGGCTGTGGGGAAAAAGGAACCCTTCTTCACTGTTGGTAGGAGTGCATACTAGTACAATCACTACAGAAATAAGTGAGGAAATTCCTTAAAAAGTTCAAATTGGAGATCCCCTTCAAGCCATCTATTCCCTTCTGGGCATTTTTCCAGAAGAACTGAAAACCTCATGCCACAGTAACATACGTACACTCATGTTTATAGCAGTGTATTTGTCACAGTTAAATCATCAACTAAGGAATGGATAAAGAAGATGTGGTATTTTTACACAATAGAGTATTATTCAGCTATACAACAGGATAAATTTGAGACTTTTGTTGTTAAATGGGTATGACTAGAGACAATACTCTTTTTTTTATTAATTTTATTGAGAAACAAATAGCAATGAGACCATTTCAAAATCAATTAGTAGCATAGTTTAAATAATTAATACATTGCATATTGTTGTCTTTGTAGTGGTTTTTCATAGTACAAGATGCAAATATGATATCCTGTCCACAAACACCATTAGAAAAAATCTTTCTATTCACTGACTTTAGAGAATGTAGCTGTATATCTATCCTATTTTGAATATACAGACACAAAATGGTCCTTCCTTTATATACCCTTTTTTGTTGAGCAAATGGATTCTGAAAGGTACAGTAAATACTGGGAAAAGGGAATGAACTTATTCAAAAGGAAAGAGTTATTGAATTGACAAGAAGGATAGGAGAGGGGTTGTGGGAAGGTTATATCTATTTATGTAGGTAAGATAGTTTGGGCAATTATACTGTGGATTTTTCCTCATGTATGGAAAAGAACAGATAATACTTAATTTGTTTTGTCTCATTTTATCAATTGTTTGCCCTTATGTTCTTACTTTCTTCTGTATTTCTTTCTTTATTCTTCTAATTTTGCATATCTGACAATATGAATAATTACTTAGAAGACAACACCAGGCATTACACCAAATACTGAAAAATTCAACTTATTTTATTAAATGAAATTCTGTATCACTTATAAACTTTCTGTTTTAATACTATTTTGTGCTCTTTTTAAAAAATAAAAATTAACAGGGTTGCATGTCAGACCCACCCCTGGGGTACTCTGAAATGGTGATTGATACTGAGTGCGGGGGCTCCCATCTGTAATCCCATCTCCTGGGAGGCTGTAAACAGGAGAATCACTAAGAGTCCAATCTAGTAGTGAGACCCTGAATACCCTTTAGATCCTTCCTTAAAGTACATAAAAATAATAAAGTAATTAAAAATTAAAATTGAAAAAATTCATAAATAGAACATCCCAGGAAAAGTAACATCCAATCATACAATAGAATAAAGAAGAAAATAGATAAACCATTGACCCTGAGCTGGGGTATAAATTGTGCCATGTGCCTTTGCATTATCCTTGAAAAAGAAAGCAATTTCTTTCCTGAATCTACTTTTGTAGAAAAAAAAAATCAAAAACTGTACTCCCTAAAGTAGCATTGCCTGTACTGAGATACAGCCCCAAGACCACTTCATGAAGAATAACCTCTTAATAAGGACTGAGAATTTGAGAAGATAGATGGGAATCCCTCCCAAGAGATATTACAAAAGAGTAGATTTTTGGAATTCTGTTGCGGAAGGAGAATAGCAATACTCAACAAAAAGCCTGATAGGGTCAGGAAGGATCTCGTAAAATTTAAAAAATTGCAGATGATTGTTCTGCAATATAAAGTTCTTTCAACTTTGCATAAACAAGCAAATAATGATATGCAATACAGGATTTTATGAAGTTGAAATCTAATTTAAGTAAATTTCCATCAGTTTTCATTCCCTTGTGGGTTTGTTAAGAATTACTTTAAGAGAAATAGCACTGACTATCAGGATGTGTTTTAAGGAGGATGCTTTTGAATCTTTCTCCAGAAATCTGAACATCCTGCTTAACATCTTCTGCTAGTAGCTGAATATGCATGTGGTGAGAAAAACAGTCCTTTACAAAATCAGAAGACATAAATGTCTTAAAGAAGCTTACCCTAAGAGACATATCCTACCAACAAATGTTTGATTTACTGCATGCCATTATATTTTTCGACAGTATAATACTATGTAAGTAGCCTAAGCAAGTGAAGTTATTTACCCTGGTGGTGGTTCATTTTGGGTAACACTTTGGCTAAATCCTAGTGCCCAGATATTTGGAGACTGAAGTTGAGCACAGGACCTCTGTGAGTACAGTACCTTTTGGCAGTGGAGAAATCATAGACCCTGCCCAAGACAACAGGCCCCATGTTAATTAATTCACTTCAGATTTCAGAAGACATTGGGGCAACCACTTATGAGGTAGATAAAGGAGTGGAGAAGTTGCAGAGCATGTATTTTGGGCTATATTACAGAAGTCTTTGAAGACAAAATACCTTCATTTGTTGGAGTAGTATTTAAGTCATAATGCCTGAGAATCATGAAGTAAGAACAGTGTCATACTCATTTATGGTTCTGGTACTAAGATGATCTTTCAAGGTCAGTGATTATATTCAGATGGAAATAAGAAAAAGAAAGCCACACAATGAAGGTCTTTTATGAGACAGTGATAGACAACCTAAAATCTTCTAATTGGCTCATTCTTTTACTTTTCTTTGGAGTAATTGTAATCATTAGGAAAAAATGCTTCATAGTTAACATGAAATTCCTCCATTCAATAAACCATACTTGCAGTGAATATCAACTATGTTTGAACAATGAGAATGAGTAGAATATGTTGTATGATATATTATATTGATTTTCTATTGCTGCCATAAGTTACTACAACCCTAAGCCTAACATCTAACCCCATCCTTAACACTATTCCTAAACCGTAACCATACAGACTTAATGGTAATAGAACTTAGCTCACAATTTCTGAGCTCAGCTGTGTTTTTTGCTTAGGGTCTCACAGGCTAAAGGTAAGGGTTTGGCATGTCTGAATTCCTAATCAAAAACCATGGGGAAGACTCTCTCCAAGGTCCTTCAGGTTTTTGGATGAACTCACTCTGTTCTGCCTATAGGGTTAAGATTTGCTTTTGGCTGGCTGTCTTCTGAAGGGCCAGACTTTCCTTCTAGTGATGCATGAACTCTATTCTTGTATTTTCCCTGTGATCTCCAATCATGACATACTTTCAGTCTGTGATTACTAACTTTCCCTACACCTCTGACTATAGCCAGAAAGCTTTCTATTTTCAAAAACTTGTGTGATTAAAGTACATTATATCTTTATTTTTAAAGTCCCATGGCTTAACTACATCTGAAGGTCTCTTTTTCTATTCAATGTAACATATTCATAGGTCCCAATGGTTATGCATAGATATCTTTGGGTGTTCATCTGCATAACATATTTGTTAAGATAGTATGAACAAAATTTTAATGGGACCCCAAAGCAAGGAAATGGTCATACAATCCACTCAGAAAAGGTAGTGTAAAAAAATGATTTACTAAGTTACATCTGAACCAGATATAGTGACATGGGCCTATAATTCCAGCACTCTGGGAGCTTGAGACAGCAGGATCACAATTTTGTGCCCAGTCTGTGAAATTTAGTAACACAGTAAGACCCTTTCTCAAAATAAAAAAATGATTATATAAAGGTTGAGGATGTTGTTCAGTTTGAAGGTTTTGGGTTGAATCCCTAGTACCAAGTCAAAGTTAGTACAGAGTCAGGAAGAAATAACATGTATTTCCACTGCAAATTCCTTTTAATAAGTGATCATTACCTATTCTACACTTTTGTGTATTTTGTACATAGTTTTGTAGCTGCATATATTTTATTGTATTATATTGTATAAGCTGGTAATACATCTGAAATGCCCACAAATACACTGCAGGTACTTTGACAAGAGGCCATGAATTTCATCTTGACATTCACAGTACTTAATAATGTGCATGTGGTAGATATGGAATAAAATGGTTGTGGAGATGCCTGTGACTTTGTCCTTTAGGCAACAGGGAGTCATCAAATTCAATTTTTAAGTTAGTAAATGACACCATCAGGTGTTTCCCTAAGATAATGCTGGCAGCTGTGAGAGACAGCTTGGAAAGAATTGAGAGACAGATGGCAACGAATGCATTAGGATAAAGGATTACGATCCAAGGGAAGGTGGTAAAGGTCTAGCAATGGTTGTGGGGATGAAAAGAAATAAGTAAATCTGAGAGATTCTGAGAGGCAGGTTTCCTATAATTTCTGAGCAGTTGAACAATGGAAGTCAGGGAGAGGAATCAGTGTTTTTGGTTTGCCTGAGTAAGTGAAATAAAAGTTGAGATGAGAAACTTAGAAAAACACTTTGTATTGGAATAAATAAATAAATAAAACACTTTGTATACAAAGGTTCTGAGGTACACACTGACAAATAAGTTTTATAGGGTATCAAAGACAGATCATGTATACATTTTGTATGTTTTATGCTGTCTTTAAATATGAATATTGATGTAACAAGACCATCAACAGATTCATAAGACATTTACTGTCATCATTATCATCATCATCATCATTTTAATTTTCTGAACTGGAATTTTCTCTCCTTTTATACAACTGTATACGGCACATTTTGTTACTGCAATGATCTGTCTGGGGCAGGAGAGAGGAAGGAGTTTATTTAGCTTGAGAGTTTGGGAGGTTCAAGGGCACACAGCTGGCATTGCCTCAGCTCTGTCACATCATGAAGGATGACAATGGAAGAAGGTGTCCCCAATCAAGGAAGCTCAAGAGAGGCTGCATGGGGCAGGTTTTTATAACAACCCTGTCTTGAGAACTAGCTAGAAGTCCAACAAGAAGTACCTTACTGCCGCACAAGGGCACCTAGAACATTCCACTGGGCCCCGTGCCTTAGATGTTCCATAACATTTCTTACCACCACACTGAGGACCAGACTTCCAGTGTATGGAGCCACATTCAAAAATAGCAGAGATGCAAACATAGTGTGTTATACGGTAAAAATCAGGAATAGAATAATTTAGTTCATAAGGTGTTAACACCTCTTTGCCCCTCCTTCTTTCTGATACTACCATTTAGGAGGAACACACACACACACACACACACATACACACAATACACCACCACCACCACTCATCACCATGGAAACAACAGGTACACAAAGGTGAAGAATGGAAACTTGCTATAGGTCCTGTTGGAATTCACAGTAGAATTTAATACATAACTGCACTATCGACATTTTTATCTCAAGAAAGCTTTAGAAAGATATAGCTTAACTTTCCCTAAAGATTTTGAAGAATCCATCTCTTTCTCATCTGGGATATACTGACAATAATGAGTTGTGCATTAGTATTTTACCTAGATACTTGTGATTCTTGGTGAGTCCTTTTGAGCCACCTGACCTTCTGATTTCTAATGCAACAGAAAAACAAAGTGGTACATGTTACTCTGAACATGAAGGAAAAGAGGATTCTGAACCAGGTAACATACCAAGGAGTCATTTCCTTGTAGAATGTGATTGGATCTGGAGTGTGGCCCTGCTTAAGTCTCCAAATGTGGATTTAATTGTCCCATGATAGCACACTTACTCTTACAAGGATATCAGCACAAGTAACAGCATTCTCCCCTAGAAGGCATCTTATTTCCTTAACACTTGCTGGCTACATAGAAACCACAGACAATAAATCTCTTTTGAAAATTTATGAGATTTCTTCTTAAAATGCAGGCAATGTGTCCCTTCCTACAGATTGCAAACAATTCTAAGCTTTTTCCTAAGCGACTTCTCCTTAAACTATGTGCCAAGATGCAATTTATTTGGAGTACTCCTGAGTTTCTTTAATGAGTTCAATGGATGTTTGGCTGTCGTTTCTCACCTCAGCACTGTAGTTTTTAATAGCTGTGAGCTTCAGGGGCTAGTTCTTCATTGTATTCCTCCAAACCAGCTACTTCTCTGGCTGGCAGGTGAACATTAAGTATTTAGAAGACTTCTTGGACCCTAAATGTTAAAAGGTACCTGTGTCCCTTACTTTTCTCTCATTGATATGAAATACCTGACATTCAGAATTAAGGGAGGAAAGATTGACCTAGCTCAAAGTTTGGGGAGATTTCAGTCTGTGATCAGCTGGCTCCAAGACAGGGTGACACATGACCCAGGGACAACAGTTCAAGGTGGCAGAAGACAGCAAAAGCAAGAAGAACACAAAGGGGAAAAGCAAGCCTCTTTTGCTCCCTTATATTGTATGCAGATACCCGCCCTCAGGCACGTGTCACACTCACACCATTTCTGTGTCCTCCTCTTGCACAGAATGAAGATCTTTACAATGTAAGTACCCTGCTCCCTGCTCAGTTAAACTTCCAAGCTTGTCAAGTTCACGCAGTGTATTGGCCAGTACAGTGCAGAAGTAAAAATTACTTAATTTACGATAATGTAAAATGAGTGTTAGAAATAATTCCATCAATGTCAGCATCTACTGCCCCCTCTCATTTCCATCTTCTCAAAGGGGAGGAGCACAAGTGCCTATGAGGGGCCACTGTGGACAAAGGGCAGAACTTCCCAGTGCCTACGCTTACATATGGGTGGGGGCAGGGTGCATCGTAACATAATGTGGCACCTGGGCTATGGGAGCTCAAGAGGTTGCAGATTTCATGGGAGAAGTGAGGAGATTTTAACTGCATGAGTTCTGGAGACTGTCCTTATTAGTTTGACACCCAAGTGGTGTGGGCTTCGAGACAGTCATACAACATGCAGGTAGGAAAACCTGGCTATAGTGAAGCTAAAAAAGAGAGATCATACTTCATAGATCAGTTTGACTCTAAGCTTAGAGGAAGAGATCCCAGAGCGAGGCCAGGTAGTGGTGGCTCTAGTGTTGTCAAACTTGGCCCAGCAGAGATGATGTAAATTTAGAGCTAAACCTTGACTATGAATGAGGTGTGTCTTCTGGCCTGGCCCATCACAGGAGCACCGGGATAGCTACCCATTCTGAGGAGGCAGGAAATGCAGAGTAAATCAGACAGAATAGCAACTTTAGGGGCTGGCCAAATAGCTCAGCAGACTAAAGCACCTGCAAGCAGGTGCAGGGGCCCGGGTTCAATCTCCGAGCCTGTCTTACTGGCCCTGTCCCACCCCAGGCGCACTGAGATGGCAATTAAGACTGGGTGTGTTGGCGCGTCCCTGTAATCCCAGCTCCTCGGAGGCTGTAAACAGGTGGACCACTGTGAGTCCGATCTAGTACTGAGGCCCTGAACACCTTGTAGACCCTTCCCTAAAATAAAAAATAAAAAAAAAGAACAGCAATATTCACAAAATCCTCCCGCACAAATTGTAAAATGGAAAACAGTTGCTTCAAAAGAGATAATGATGGGCTAGACCCAAGCATCCTGATTTAGATATTCTTTTTTTAAGGCAATTATAAAGTTTGTTGTGTGGTATTGAAGGAAAATCTCCCTATTCAATTCTAGGAGACTTCAAGATGATTTTGTTTCCACCTGGCTACCCAAAGAGAATTGCTTGGCTGCTATAGCAACTGTGTCCCTGGATAGATGGCAGTTGACAAAAACACTCTTTATATGCTGATTTTTATGCTTAGAAATGTAGGCTAGGCCGGTGAGAGGCATAAAAGAATGCTCTGGGTGATAAAATTGCTGTAACATGGTGCTAAAACACTTTTATCTCATACCTCATGTTCCATTCATCAGCAAACACCTTCACCTCCTCCTCGCCCCCTGGCCAGAGCCATCCCCACACTTCACCTGAGTTCTTGCAGTAAACTGCAGCTTATCTCCCATTTCCCCTCTTGTCTTTCATCTACCTCCTTTCTAAATAGCTGTCAGGATGGTCTTTTAAAAATATACTTTGGGGGGCCAGGGAGATGGCTCAGTGGAATGAACGCTTGCTTCCCTGTCAAGAGCAAAGGCCTGAGTTACATCCCCGATTCCAGGGGGGGAAAAAATCTACACACACACACACACACACACACACACACACACACATACACACACACACACACATGCACACATGTTGAATTACTTTCTTCTGTTGATTGAATTCCTCTTATGGCATATTAGTCAACTCTTATTGGAATGATTCTGCTTTATGAATCATTTTTTTTGGGGAGACTTTTATTAAACAAGAGAAAGGAACAAAAGGTGAAAGGGAGAAGTGAGAGGGTAGGCAATGGGAGAATAAGGGGTGAGTTGATCAAAATACTCATATATATTGAAACCTCATGGCTGAGTGTGAAATTAGGGGGTAGGTGGGATAAGAGGGGTTATGAGGGGAATGATTAAAGCATGCTATACACACATACCAAATTATTAAATCAAAACTCACTAGTTTGTATAAACAATATGCAGTAACAAAAACGTAGAAAAAACATTCTTCCAGTAGGTGATCTTAGTAATCAGCCATTTCCCCATCTGCAGGCCTGCTGCATTGTGGCCGTACTGGAGGCGTTAGGTTGGGTACTGTGTGAATCTTACACAGAAGTCCTGGTGGAAGGGCAGGATTTGCTTGTTTCTTTGTTTTTGCAGTGCTAAGGATGAAACTCAGTCCTCCCATGTGGTAGGTGAATGCTCTGCCACTGCACTCCATCCCTAGCCCACGCCTGCTTTTTAAATGGAAATCACAGTAACATCCTGCAAAGCCTAGACAACTCACATGAACACATTCAGTCCTCAGTGTCATATTTGCTAGCAGTTCATTGGCCAATGCAAGTCATAAATATCGACAATGTGAAGAAATGAGTGTGTTTCTTAGGGGAGAGGACTGCAAAAATATACCCGAGAGTTCAAGGGCATAATCCTATTACAAGCAAGTAAGTATTGGGATCAATAAATGAATATAGACAAAATGTCTTCTGATAACACTGGGAAAAATGCCCAGAGCTATTGTCCCTGTTACAGCTTTCAAGGACCAAACTGATCTGGCCTTTGGCTCCTTTCTGAAGTAATTTCCTGTCACTTGGGAACTCTCCCAGCAGGTTGCAGATGCTCTGGCCCTTTTCCAATTCCTCAAGTTCTCCACGCATGCACTTGTATCTGGGCTATGGATTTCAGCATTCGTCCCTCATTCTGCCTAAATCTCTCCCTACGCTGCAGTGGCACTCACTTTCTGTGGCTTCATGCTGGCCTTTGCCTGGCTGTTCTTTCACAAGAAGGACCTTCTCCATGGGTAGGGTTTCCATGACAGCACTTGCCACAGTCCTCTTTTAGCTAGATATATTAGTTTTCTTCAGCATTGGGCACTGCCTGCCATACATTTTAAATTTATGTGACTTTTGTATATCTCCTCTTGTATGAGCATGTTAAGCTCTGGGTAGGCAAGACTATTGTTGTTCTCAGCACATAGTGGGAACTCAAAGTATAATGCTTGAGTAAATGAATGGGAAAGTGTGTTAACTTCCAAAATTCATTCATTCCCTGTTGCTCCATGTGCTCTCTAAAACCCTGGGCCATTTCTGGAATGTGGCTTTGAAAGATCAAACACTCATGTGCCAAGAGGAATATTTTCATTTTCCCGTATCTATCTTTCACAAATGGAAAATTCAACTTCTGAGTCATTTTTTCTTGTATTTTCCCTCCCAAGTAGTTTTTGTCAGGGTTTTTAAAATTGAAAAAAGCCTGAAGATTTTATTACGAGCTTGTGTTGTAGGCAGTGGAGTTAGACAGAAATATTCTAGGCAGTCAGACAGGGCCTGGCCCTCAAGGAGACAAGATGGAAGGCAAGGTGACTTTGCAACTGGGAAGAGACAGACATTTCTTATGGGCCACACCTCAAGACCAAGACAAAAGAGGAAACACACCTACATACTTCCCTAGGGATGAGCATCAGAGCCTGATACTGTAAATAGGCATCAATCACCTTGACAGAGCCCTATTGAGTCACTAGCCCAATCCCCAACAGGAAGAGACCCTGTCCCATATTCATGTCTGCTTGCTACGTGACTCGCTTCCCCATTTGGTACTGGATTTAGTCAATTTCACCTGGGCAATGATGCTTGTAATCTCATTCGTTAACCATGGTTTTGTCCCACCTCTTGTCCACCTAAGTGAGTTTCCATGTCTTTACCACCTTAGACCCCCCTTCCTCTATAAAAGTCCCTGGAAGAGAAAGCTTCCGGGGGACCACCCTCTTGGGACCCCCCTCCTGTCCCTCTCTTGGACAGGAGCTTTCTTTCCCTCAATAAATCTATTCTGCTCATAACCTCTGTTTGTTCCTCAAATTCATCTTCAGTTTTAGAGAACACGAACTCGTACAGGTCAGGTCCAGAGATCGTTTTTTCCTATGTCATTTGGAGGTTCAGCTTATTGTTTGGAGGTCACCCACCTGAGATCAGTTTTTCTCCCTGTATCACTTGCATCAATCATTGCTTGAGTCAATCCATTCTGGGTTGTTGGTGTGTTTGTATACATTGAAGATTGAAACACTTAACATAGAATAGTACCAAGTTTTCAACTCCTGTTTTTCTTTTTTTATGCTTTAACTTTTTTTTTTCTTTTTTTTTTTTTTTGAGGTATAAGAGTCCACATCTGGAATAAAGTCATGAATGTGGGTGTTTTCTTATTCTTCAGCTTGGAGGTTTGGTGGAGAGTGAAGTTCTAGTATTTGAGAGAAATAATGAAGCAGGAGTTTCCAGAAACAGGATCTCTGTGACAAGTGGTGCCCCATGAGAAATGGGGATGACCAAAGGCCCAGTCTGTATTGGGAAGGTTTGACAACAGCACGCACATGATTGGTAGATAATCTGCATGTATATCAGCATGCCAGACCCACAGCATCTGATTCCTGCTCTGTGAGCCAGGCCTGGTTGAATGTCAGCCATCAGAAGGATGGTGTGTGTGATTGAAGAGCTCACACCATTTCCAAAAAAGAGCTCATTATCAGTTAATAATTTGGGATAAAGTTAGTAAGAAGAGCTGTGATTTCGAGTCCTGGGAATGAAGCCAAAACTGTGGAACTGGGATGGCAGCCAATCAGCATGTCCAGCTGTGCAACAAGGGAGCCAGCAAACAAGGAAAAGGGCTCCTTCTGGATGGAGGAGCCAGCGGCAGGGATGAGGTCACTCTGGAGAGAGGCATGTGTGCCGTGGATTCCACTAGGTATAGCTTGGGCTGGGGCTACACCAAGTCAAAATCACGTGTGTGCTCAGGATTTTTATATATGCTATAATTCCATGAATTTATTTTTCATTGCCACTATTGTTTAGGTAAAAAGAAAAATGAAAGAATCAAAGGATTGCAGGATTTCTCATTGAAAAGAAAATGAGCCCTGTAAGAAAGTAATATGAGGCTGGGGAGATGGCTCAGTAGAATAAGCATTTCCCTGGCAAGTGCAAGGGTCTGAGTTCAATCCTCGGCTCCAGGGGAAAAAAAAAAAGAAAAAAGAGAAGAAAAGAAAAGAATGATGTGAAAGTGTGTTAAGAATGTTCTACTATCTCAAGCCTTTTGCTACACTAATTTTAGTTCGCATAAAAAGCAGGACTGCTTGTTATTACCATTGAAGGTGAAAAAGAAAAGATATGAGAATAACAATTGGGTCTGCTTCTAAGCCTCAACTTATTCTTTAGAATTCCAATGCTTTATTTAGATGCTAATCAAAATGACATTTAATGGAACAGATATTTATAAATTATTAAAGTACACAGTTTAAGTAAAGTATTTTTGTATGTGCTAAATAAATATTTCAACATCTTTAAATTTTAATTTAATTTTAAATTATCGTCATTTATTGTATCTTTATTTGTAGCTTTAGCTCAGTATGCTGCTATAAAAAATAAACTTTAGAAAAAGTGGTATAGAATTATATTGGCAAAAGCCCTTACTCATGTGACTGATTTAGAGATTGGACAGTTTTAAATAAAAATAGGTTAATTGATTAAAATTGCCTTGCTATGATTCAAACTGCGTATGCAAACTTTTCTTGGTGCAAATTCATATTGCCTAAGGAAATATCTTTTCTTTGAGATGTTAATATGATAGTCTTAGGTCCATATAATTACGCTTTCTGCTTTGCCTGACAGCTTTCTATTTTCATCAAATTCCTTTCCTATAGAGAGCTCTTCCTGTCCTCGTCTTGGTCCGGGAAGTTTATAGTTGTAACCCCATGGATAAGTTACTGGAATCCTATCAAGTTAATTCCAGTCTACTACTTCCAGTGCAAATCTTGGTGAGAATAAAGACACTAAAGCATGTTTACAACTGTGCAGAGCCAAGGGGTCCTAAGTCCAGCTATTCTGATGGCTATCTGGAACAAAGTGACACAGAGAGCAAAAAATGATGATTTCAGGGTGAATGACCTCTAAATGATATGGGGGAAAAATGATCTCCCAACCTAAATGGTACCTGGGATGAGTCCATGTTCTCTAAAATCAAAGAATGAATTTTAGGAACAACTGGAGGTTAATAGCAGAACATATTCATTGAGGGAAAGAAAGCTCCTGTCTGAGAGAGGGACAGAAGTGGAGGGGCCCGAGTGGATTGTCCTCTAGAAGCTGTCCTTTCCAGGGACTTTTATAGAGATTTAAAACCATGCTGTGAGGTGGGTCTATTGTGGTAGAGAGCATGGGAACTCACTTAGGTGGGCATGAGGTGGGAATAAAACTATGGTCAACCAATGAGATTACAAGCACCATTGCTCAAGTAAAACTGATTAAAGCAGAATCACATGGGGAAATGAGTCACATAGCAAGAGGGCATTAATATGGAACAGGCTCTCTTCCTGTTGGGGCTTCGGTTAGTGACTCATTTGGGCTCTTTCAAGGTGATTGATACCTATTTAGATATTTAGAATATCAATCACTAATGCCCATCCCTAGGGAAGTATGTGGCTGCATTTTTTTTACTCTTATCTTGAGATCTGGCCCAAAGCAGAGGAATGTCTGTCCATAGTTGCAAAGTCACCTTGTCTTCCATATTGTCCTGAGGCCGTGGCCCTGTCTAACTGCCTATAATATTTCTATCTAATTCAGCTACCTGCAACAGGACTTGATCTAAGGTGGAGCCAGGTTTTATTAAGTCATGAAGGAGGACTGACTGGCTTGAGGATGAGAGACTGAGAATGGTGGGAAGTAGGTGAGTACTGTGAACTGTGCTAGGTAGGAGACCTGTATTTACCTCTGCAATATGCAGAAGGAAGGCCATTCAGAGACTAATCTGCATTACACGATTGAGTGTCTAATGTTTTGACGTCCAGTGCTTCATCTCTGATGTGTAATATTTCAAGCCCCAGGAAGTCATAGCCTCTGTCTCAAGGCTCCATCCCAGCTGACAGCATGGAGCATTGGGTCTTCGTCCTGGCTCATATTGAAAGAGTAGCAGGTGGAAGTTACTAGGGAAATACACATGTCACCTTCAAATACTATCACCAGCACCTAGGCTAGCCCAATATGCATTGCTCAAAGCTTAGTGAAGGGATGAGGAAAAGGCCTAGAGAGCTATGTACATACCAATACATGGAAACAGGATCAGGCACAGTCAATATGGAGACAATTGTCCTCTTTCAAGGACAGTTGCCCAGGTGACCCTCCACGTTTTCCTATTCTCTCTCTCTCTCAAGTTTTAGGCAGTAGAAAATTTCAAATTAATTTCTTAATAAGGTATTCTATTCCTATGAAGTCTTACACCCCATCAGGCACCAAGTAGGGCTTTTTCTAATTTTCTCACTCTCCCCAGACTCACATATGTCCTTGCTTTCCATTGCTTCCCCATTCAACAAATCTGGACTAAGTACCAGACAGGGCCCCAAACACTCTGCTATCATGAACTGTCCCAGTAGGCTACAGTGTAGCTGTCTTGGGGGGGGGGGGGGGTTCAAGGCCAAGACTATGATCAAATTATATGGAGTAATATGGCCTTTTAATATTGCCTTGTATTTCTAATAGACTCACATATTTTCAGTCTTAAGCTTTAATGATTCTGTATGCAAAGCCCCTACTAATACTGAATTTCTATCAAAATGTAAACTTGATACAGGAAGAAAAAAATCATCTTGAATAGGTGACCTCCAAATGATATAGAGAACCTCCAAATGACATAGGAAGAAATAATATCCCAGCCTGACCTGGATGAATTTGTGTTCCCTAAAACTGAAGAATGAATTTTAGGAGGTTATGAGCAGAATATATTTATTGAAGGAAAGAAAGCTCCTATCCAAGAGAGGAATAGGAATGGGGCCCCAAGCAAGTAGTTCCCCCAGGAAGCTGTCTCTACCAGGGACTTTTATAGTGTAAAACCATGCAAGGCTAAGGGGGAGAGAATAGGAACTCCCTTAGGTGGATGTGGGGTGGGACAAAACTATGGTCAACCAATGGGATGGGATTACAAGCACCATTGCTCAACTAAAATTGATTAAATCAGTACCAGATGGGGAAACAGTCATGTAGCAAGTGGGTATGCATAAGGACAGGTTCTCTTCCTGTTGGGGGTTGAGCTACTGACTCACTTGGGTTCTTTCAAGGTGATTGCTACCTATTTAAAATATCAATCCCTGATGCCCCTCCCTAGGGAAGTATGTAGCTGTGTTTCCTCTTTTGTCTTGGTCTTGAGGAGTGGTCCATAGGTAGTGTCTGTCTCTTCTCAGTTATACAGTCACCTTGCCTTCCACATTGTCTCCTTGAGGGCCAGGCCCTGTCTGACTGCCTAGAATATTTCTATCTAATTCAGCTGCCTACAACAAAGTTATTTTTCATTATTTATATTTTCATTATATAATGCTTGTTTTATATCATAGTATTAGTTATTCATTACTGTGAAGCAAATTATCTTAAAATCTAATTGCTTAAAATAATAAATGTTGATGGTCTCACAAAGTTCCTCAGAGTCAGGAGTCCAGCAGTGACTCTTTGGGTGGCTGATTTTAGTTTAGGGTTTCTCATGGTATTAGAGTCAAAATGGCAGCCAAGCTGCAGACATCTGAAGGCTAACCAAGCCTGGATGACCTGCTGCCCAGAGGGTGGATCCTATGCCTTTTGGTAGAAGGCCTCCCTTCCTTCTCTTGGGCCTCTTCAAAGCTACTTGATATGACATCTGGGTTCTTCCAGAATTAATCATCCTTCAGAGAACAGAGAAGGGGCAGCAATGTTTTTATGACCTGTTCTCGGTCAGTTTCACCATACGCTATTGTTCCTGTGTAATTAAGTCCAGCTCATGATCAAGTGGAGAAGAATTAAGCTCCATTTTCTTAGGATGAAATAGCTAAGAATTCAGGAATGTATTTAAAAGTGCCAATAGTTAGTCATTGAAATTATCTGAGCCAATCCCATGCTTGGTCCATGGGGAAACTGAGTCTTGAGATTTGGTGACATGTAAATACTCTTTTTATTCTCATGTTTCTGCCTGCAAGAAATAAATGCATTTACTCTTGTTTGTTAAGATTTCTGGCTTCCAGGGTTTTGCCTTGTTTTGTTTTGTCATGCTTATTCCATCCCTTTCACTGTTTTGCCTGACATCTCTGTGATATTATTTAGTACATGTATGTTTTACTAAATAATATTAACTATCTATGAGTTCTGCTTTGTCACTATCCTGTCACTGGCACACTATGGTAAATACCTATAATTTAAAGGAAATGATGCTGAATTTGGCTCATGGTTTCAGGGGACTCAGTCCATGGTTATATGGTGCCAAGGTAGAGACACCATGGCAGAAGATCAGCCATCATGGCAGCCTAATGAGAGAGGAGGAACAGTGCCACAGAGAAAGGAACAAGGGTCCAGACATAGACTCCAAGGCCACCCCACTATGATCTGCCTACAATATCTGGAAATGTTCTCCAACAATTCCTTGGAAATCTCAAAAGCAATCAAATTGTCGCTCCATCCTAATCTTCAGAACTTCTTTAAGAAGAAGTAACACTTTTACTCCTAATTCCTGACACAGAGCCTGGCACATAGTAGGAATTCAGATATGTGTTGATTTTTCCTAAGCTTATTAATGTTTTCTCCCTCTCTTTGTCATGCCTTTCAAATTGATATGTTATTGTTTGAAGGTTCAGATTAATAGATATTTAGATACAAATATTGCTTAATTTCATTTTTTAGCCTTGAAGAGAAAAATGAGGGCCATGAGATAGCTCAGCAGACTCAGTGCCTGCTTAGGTAAGTGCAGGGACCTGTGGTTTGATCCCTAGAACCACATGCCATGCAGGCCCTGCCCCCAGGTGTGCAGAGCCAGCCACCAAGTCTGGGCGTAGTGGCACATGCCTGTAATCCCAGTGCTGGAGAGGCTAAAAACAGGAGGATCACTATGAGTCTAACCTGCATAGTGAGATGCTGCACCAAATACATAGGAAAAAAAAAGGAATCAGCACACAGCACTAATAGAGAAGAATGCCTTTGCTTTTATTCTGCCAAAGGAATAATGTAGTAGGAGGTGAAAGGGCAAATTTGGGAAAGGGAATGAAGATATTTAATGGGCTCATTGATGAGTACATAACTTAAATTCGTAATATTAAGCAGAATGTGAATTTCTAAAAAAAATCTGAAATGTGATCAGTTTTTTTCAGGTGTCAATTTTGCTAATAATAAGTATGGAGACACCACAGAAAAAATAACTTGGCAATGTATGAACTGTATTCTGTAAATGACAGTAAATGAGTTGTAAAGTTGCAAACTATAAATAAGCCTTTACAGTGTACTCCCTATTCCTTCTACCTGAGTGGAGCAAAATCCTAAAAACACAGTATCAGCACTGAAACAAGTTTCCACACAGAACCTCCTGAGCGCTGCTAGGTGTTTCCATGCATCTGTTTGCTCTAAGGAGCTCAGCGCACCTCCGTCCAGACTTTGGGGGGAATTGCGAAAAGTATTTTCCAGGCTAGACTAAAGGATTAGAAGAAAGTGGGTCTGAACTCTGAACTCCAGCCTTAACTCTACCTCATTGTATTCTCTCTGGGAAGATAGTTCTTAATTCCAGTGAGGCAGTCACTAACTTCTCCATTTGTCAATTATTGTTTCGATGATGGTGAAGAATGTATTTATTAGAAAATGTAATTAAGAAAAGCTAGACATTCAAAACAGGACACTGTAGAAACATGACATAAAAAGCAATAAGGTGGTAGCCTGTAATATATGTAGAGCATTTGCAAACTCCACAGTATTGTAATGTTATTTGCATGATCATAGAGACTAACAGCATCTTCTGAGGTTTGTAGAAACATGCAGATCTATATTTTCCAGATGAGGAATGTAGGGTTTAGAGAGGTCAAGTCTGTTGTGTTAGATCACACAGCCATTCAGCTGAGATCAGAATATAGAACTTTAAATTGTAAGCTCTATATTCCTATTATTGTAGGGTGTATTATTACATTTTTGAGAATAATTTTTGTCCAAGTTCAAATCTTGCTTGTCATTTGGGGAATGATTTTTCAGGTTATCAGGCATTTAAAATTTTCTGGTATTTGTTCTGTATTCTCTTTGATCACATTTGATGTTAGAATGTTTTCCCTAATATTTGAGTTGTTTTTAAAAATAGTTTGGACATTTTAAAATGTTAAGTAAAAACTGTGTGCATTTTGCTGTGCAGCATATTTTGAGCTAAGTCTGCATGCTGGAATGGCTGACTTTATTAAGGTACACATGACCTCAGGGACTTACTGTTTCATGGTGAGAACATTTCAAGTCGACTCTACAGTAATTTTCAAATATGAAGTATAATGTTTCTAACTGTAGTCCTATGATGCACAAGAAATCTCTTCAACTTATCTTTCCTACCTAAATGTGATTGTTTTCTTTTTGACCAACAATTCCCCTAAACACCACACCCCAGTCTCTGGAGACCATCACTTTACTCTCCTTTTCTTGGAGGTCAAGATTCTTTACTCTTACATAAGTGACAGCATGTGGTATCTCTCCTAAATTATTTCACCTAACGTCATGTCCATGTCCTCCCTTCTCTTCCTTATCTCTTTTTCTTCCATCATTCCTGCCTCTTTCCTTTCTTTCCATAATGGTTAAACTTTAATTTATATTCTCAACTTCAGGCCATTGTCAATTGTCTCCAAAATGGATGGTGGCATGGAACTGCCTCATGGCAGTCAGGAAGCAGAGCTAGGGGCAGAAGGGACCAGGGTCCAGCCACGTAATACTCCAAGTCGCATCTCCACAAGCCACACAAACACAGAAGCATGCTGCACTAAGCCCAGGTGACTTCCAAGCCAATCACCTTCACAGAACTAGGCTTAAACAACCTAGAAGCTGTCTCTCCACACCCATCATTTCTTAAGTGCTGCTTACATGCTAGGAATTGTTTTAGTGAATTTAAGAAAGTAAAAACATTGAAAAACACACAACCTCTGGTATTACTGATATAATAATATAACTACTTCCCTGTGATTTCTTATATGTGATATAATTTATATATCTGAGGTTGTTGTGGTAGATAATATTCCCATTTAGGGTTGGGGCATACAGCTCACAGACACAAATAAAGAAACAAACATTCAACTACCTTAGGTGCTTGAACTCGACACCACAATCCAACACAGTCCCGCATTCTGCAACCATAGGGAGTTATTCAAAGAAATTGTCGACCATATCCATTTACAGCTCAGCTTAATATTATGGGCTCACGATGTATACTTCATTTTTATACTTTTATACTTTTCTGCTGGATGGTTAAGACCCAGATAGATTAA
>PVKA01021205.1:0-39045 GCA_004027165.1 Ctenomys sociabilis | reverse complement strand
TTCTTTCTTTCTTTCTTTCTTTCTTTCTTTCTTTCTTTCTTTCTTTCTTTCTTTCTCTTTCTCTTTCTCTCTCTCTCTCTCCCTCCTTCCCTCCCTCCCTCTCTCCCTCTCTCTCTGTCTCTGTCTCTCTCTGTCTCTGTCTCTGTCTCTCTCTCTCTCTGTCTCTCTCTTTCTTTCGAGCCAGGATCTCACTATGCAGTTCAGGCTGGCCATGAGCTTACTATGTCGCTCAAGCTGGTCTTGAACTCAAAACAACCCTCTTACCTCAGCCTCCCGAGTGCTAGGATTACAGGCCTGTACCAGCACACCTGGCTAAATTGATAGCCAAAAAATTTGATTTGCCTCATTTTCACATTCTCCTTTGAAATTAGCAGTTTTATTATATTGATGCTAGAGCAAAAGGGAAAAATTAGCAGATTAAAGTAAGCATAAAAAATAAAAACAAAAAAATAAAACCTAAATATTATTTATTTTTATGTTATTTTATTGAAGTACAGATATCAGTGAGACAGTTTTAAGACACCTTAACAAGGCGGATTCGCTAAATTAATACATTGCAAACTGTGTTCATAATGTTTTGGTATCATACAAGGTGCATACCTGATATTATACTTACAGACATTATTATAGCAGATGTCTCTTAGTAAATTAAGAGAGTGTAGCTGTTTATGCATCTTATTTTTTCATACCTGAATTATATCAAAGATTCAATGACTAATACTTTCTACCTTCTTATTTTTCTAGTGGTTGTCCATAGTACTAGCTAAATATTAAAAAAAAAAAAGGAACAAGCAGAGGCTGGAGAGATAACTCAGTGGGATAAGTGCCTACCTGTCAAGCTCAAGGGCCCAAGTTTGATCCCCAGTACTGGGAAAAAAAAAAAGGAACAAGTAGTACGTCCTATGGAAATCTGTCGTGTCAGTTGTGGTTGTATTCCCAGACATACTAAGGTTGCTTAGCCCATGGGCATTTTGAGTGGGATGATAGTTTGTGTGATCTGACTTGTGCACATTTCGGGTACCCACATCTCCTACTCACAAGATAGCAATAACAACTTTTATTTTGGCGACCCAAGACATCTTGTAGACATTCCCACAAGTTTCCTGACTTCATCCATAATGGCAGCGTTCCTGGTGGGCAGGTCCTGGATGCAGCCTGACAAGGCTAAGAGAAGAGAGGAGCACGGTCAGTTGGTGCCGGTCAGTGCGTCTCGGGTCACATGGAGCAGCAGCTGGTGTTACAGGAGGGAGCTCTGATTTTCACAAACAGTTGCAGGGCTTTTGTTTTTGTATTATCACTTCATAGCCCTTTTTAGGGTTTTTGAATGTTCCTGGAGACCTTGTATTGCTATAAATTCATTTTACTTGCATTTCTGAAAGTTCTTCCTGAGCTTTAAAAGTATTAGGCTGGGCTGGGAGATAGCTCAGCCGTCTAACCTGGCAAGCACAAGGACCTGAGTTCAATCCCTGGTGCTACATGCCGCGCTGCCCCAGAACCCTGAGTATGGTGGCACATGCCTCTAATCCCAGCGCTGGGGAGGCTGAGACAGGAGGATCGCTGGGAGTCTGAGCTGCGTAGCAAGACCCTGTACCAAACAAAATAAACAAATAAAAAATAATTTCTTATTTAAAAAAGAAATTAGGCTGCAACGGTACTCTTGGCCCTCAGGTAACAGTAAGTGAGGAAGTTCAGCTTTATTCTTGCTTTAGAATGTGTCATCTAGGCACATAATGTATACTGGTACCTGGTAAGATACATGGTAGTTTTCCTGAATTACCTGTGGCATAGTGTTTTAGTGACTTTGAGGTTGCGATGCAACCTTTTAGCGTCACAGTATATAATATTTATTTATTATATAGATAGGGTCAGAGGGTCACTCTAGCTCAGGCTGGCTGTCAACTCATTAGGTAGCTGTGCTGACCCGAAACTCATGGTGGCCCTCCTGCCTCAGGCTCCCGGGTGCCGGGATTACTGGTGCGTGCCACTGTGGCTGGCAATTTTTAGTACTGCTGTGGTTTATATCTTTTTAATACTTCTTTCGAGTACTCTGCTTTTTCTGATTTTTTTTCCTTTTGTTTCATTATCTTTTGACTTTTTTTTTTTTGTCTTTTTGAGACAGGGTCTCACTATACAGTTCAGGCTGGCCTTAAGCTCACTTTGTAGCTCAGGCTGGTCTCGAACTCACAATAATCCTCCTGCCTCAGCCTCCCGAGTGCTGGGATTATAGGCATGCGCCACCACGCCCGGCTTCATCTTTTGACTTAATTTTTATTTTTTTTTTCTTTATAATCCATTCATAGATTTTTTTTTCCTTTCTGTGTTTTTTGTTTATTATCTGATACTGTCTCAACAGTGGGCTTGTTCATGTAGTATGCTTTCAAATTCATACATGTGGATCTAGCCCGGTGGATTCCATGTTTATCGAAATGTAGTGCTCCATGTTTTTCCTTGATGGCATCTCAATGTGCTTTTAAGGTTGCTCTTGGAAGACAGAACAGTAATTTCCTTTGGAATGGACTTGCATTACCTACTAGTTGGTTTGGCCCTGGATTTATGTGGAGCTGATAATTGAATGACTCTCATTAGCACTGATGAATGACAGTGGTCATGAAAATTACAAGCAGAGAATGAACCAGTGACCTGAAAATTTCTGTAACTCTTGGTATGAAGGCAACATAATTTGAAAGTTGGAAGTATGTGGAAATGCACATTATGTTTACACCGTAAACATAAATTTACAGTAGTGAAGGAAGATGTTGATCATTGTACAGGGTTCAGTGCCTACCAGTGGGTGAAAAAATAGATAAAATATGAGTGAACCATGTCCATAAAGTTTGCAGAAGTTGGGACAGTGTCGGTTAGAGTGGCTAGGATGGCTTCATGGAGGAGAAAGGACGTGAGTGTTGTCTTGAAAGATGGATAGTGTTTGGGGAGCTGATGTGTACTACTGAACTTTTTTTTTTTTGAACTGGGGATTGAACTCAAGCCCTTGCTCTTGCCAGGCAGACACTTATTCTACCGAGCCATCTCCCCAGCCCTAAACTTATTTATTTAGTACTGGGAATCAAACTCAGGACCTCATGCTTGCCTGGCAGGCAGGCTCTGTGCCACTGAGCTAAATACCCGACTTGAGGAGTAGTTTTTAGCTAATAGAAAACATAGCCCAGAGAAATGGCTATGAAAGGGATCTGGCTGACACCAGGTGTGTCTCCTCGGGCTGGGCCAGCCCAGCTGGGGCTTTCATGGTGGCTGTGCTTCAGGACCACTTGGCAAGTTCCTGAGCCCGCAGGTGCCCGGGTCCTCCAGCCAGGAGCTATGGGTTAGGTCTGGAGGACTGGGCATTGGCATTTGGACTCGTGATGCTCCTGATTTGTGGCACTACTTTAGGTGGTAGAGGGCTGTTGCAGTCTCTTGACTCTACACTCCCTGAGCGTAAAAGAAGGTTTTTTTTTTTTTTGTCTTTTTGAGACAGGGTCTCACTATGCAGTTCAGGCTGGCCTTAAACTCACTTTGTAGCTCAGGCTGGTCTCGAACTCACAACAATCCTCCTGCCTCAGCCTCCCGAGTGCTGGGATTACAGGCATGCGCCACCACGCCTGGCAAAAAGAAGGTTTTAAAGTCCATTTGTCTGGAACATTCCTAGAGGATGGGTTGGAGGAAGCCAGAGTGTGGCAGGGCAACAAACAAGGTTTGTTTACACCTTGTGCATTTGACTCCTCAAGAGTTTGCAACTTTCTGAGGCCAGGAACTATCTGCTTTTTGGTGTATGCTTACTTCTGCAGGATGGGCCAGTCGTTGATCAATTCTTAGGATAAGCCATAGCTTTCACAGCCTGGAGAGGGAAACAAAGAAGCGAAGGAAAATTGTTTTAAGGTCAGAGTCGAAAGTCCTGGCTGTGTTATATTGTTGGTTGTTGTAATTTTTATTTTTTGAGGTACTAGGGATTGAACTCAGGACCTTGTGCTTGCCAGGCAAGCGCTTATTGTACTGAGCCATCTCCCTGGCCCCCGGTAGTAATTTTTAGATCCTAAGTTCTTTTTTTTTTTTTTTTTTTTGCTTTGTTTTTAGAGATGGTCTTGCTTTATAGTTCAGGCTGCCTTTGAATTTACTATGTAGCACAGGCTGGCCTCAAGCTTGTAGCAATCTTCCTGCCTCAGCCTCCCAGTGCTGGGATTACAGGCATACACCACCATACCTGGCAATCAAGAATTTTTGCATGGATATGTATTTTAATTTAGCGTAGCATAGCTAACCATAGATTGACAACAAATCATTAATAAGTACAGTGACTCAAAGTTATATTTTAATAACCTGTCTGTTTTACTATTATTTCAGAAATATACTGAATCTCCAGGTTAAGAATAAGAAATATAAATGTATATTGAGAGTACATATGGGGCAAACAGCTAGAATCTGCAAATACACATGGAGGTATTTAAGATGAGTATGTTTATTTTGACTTGGGGGCGCTCAAAATTCTGTGACAGTCAGTGAAACACTTTTGTATACATATCTGAGCCTTCGAACAGCACTGTGGGATAAGCCAGGCTGGTGACATCTCTAGCTTACTTATCTGGAAATAGCTTCCTGGAAGCTTTGGCTGAGGGCACCTGTTAGGAAGTGCAAAACCAAAACTAGTACTTAAGTGGTAGTCTGTGTTTCTACTCCCTAGAGTTTGTTAAGGTCAGATCCTCAAAGCACTGCAGGGACCATTCCCTAGGTTACAAAAGTAGCTTTGTTAAGTGAATTTCAGTGTTGGGGGAGTCAATTAAGAGATTCTTCCTGGTACCTATAAGTAAGTGAGATAACCCTGAAAACACTAGTATGGGTGCTTTTTGCCTTCTGTTGTGGTTGCATCCTAATGGACCCATCATAAATCGAAATTATAATTAAGCAAAATACAGTGTCTTTAATCCACCCGAGCTGTCTAACACCAGAGTTTAGCAACCCAGCTCAGCGCAGAGAGTGGGTCGTTCACCCCTGTACCTGGTTGGCTGACTGGGAGCTGTGGTTCTGTGCTGCTGCTCAGTGTCAGGAGAGGGTACAGTGGTGCCGCTTGTCAGGAGCCTGGGGGGGGATCGCAATTCAAATTGTGAAGTCCAGTTTCTCCTGAGTCCCCCTGACCCTCACCATCACAGAATTGAACCATCAGAAGTTAGAGACCATCTGTATTTTGGTAAAAGAACCAAGAGACTAAGGTGATGGCCTTTGAGGTGGAGCTTAACTCCTCTCCCTTACGTGGGGACAGTATTAGTGACTCACTGGTCTAAGACATAGGATGGGGCAGGAAGGGTGGAGGATGGCGTGAGGATAGTTGGAAGATGTCATGTGCTTCCTGTCTTGCTCTGTCTGAGATCACTTGCTCCGGAGCAGTTTCTCCACCTTGATGCCAACTGGTGGTTGGGACTCATAGTCCATTGCTTTGGGGGGCTGTCCTGTCCATGGAGGGATTTCAGCAACAGCCTTGGACACTGCCCACCATACATGAGTAGCACACCAGTTGTGACAGCCGTAAATGTTTCAGATGCTCTCAGATGTCCACTAAGGGACAGCGTGGCCCTCTATTGAGAACCTGGGCTTTAGGGGAAGCCATCTGCTGGCTTGGGAAGTTGAAAAAGCAGCCTGTGGAGAGGCCTGTGTGCCAAGAACAGGCTTCATGCCCATAGCTGTGATGGTGAGCTGTCTCAGAGGGGGATCGGCCAGCTGAGGCGGGTTTTTAGGTGACTCGCCCTGTGGCCAGGGTCTTGCCTGCAGATAGGAGAAGTGATGAGCCAGAACCATCCAGAAATTCCTAACCAACAAAGACTGTGTGATCAGATAGCTAGCACTGTTTTTGTAAGAATCTGTACACATCATCTAAGGTGGAGAGTTGCAGAGCAAGGAGGAAATACACACTGGTGCCTGGTGTGTGCACCCGTAGTCACCTTCAGAGCGTATATTTGTAGCATGGATATGAAGCCTGTAAATGCTATTGCTTTAAAGCACTTTTAATTGTAGCAGCAAGGCAACACTGTGTGCACTGCAACATAGGATCAGCTATTCCCCTCCCAGATTTGCTTGAAAGGCATTACAAATTATTTGGTCACTTAAAAAACTTATTACTGAAATTTTCAAGCATACCAAAAAGGTACAGAAGTTTGCCCATGAGGATAACATTGTAACAATTCTTCTTTTTTGTGTTATTTTTATTTTTTGGTACCAGGGATTGAATTCAGGACCATGCACTTGCTAGGCAGCTGCTTATGCCATGTAATAAATCTTTGGAAAATAATCTCTTGAAAGAAAAACAGAAGCCGGGCGTGGTGGCGCAGGCCTGTAATCCCAGCACTTGGGAGGCTGAGGCAGGAGGATTGTTGTGAGTTCGAGACCAGCCTGAGTTACAAAGTGAGCTCAAGGCCAGCCTGAACTGCATAGTGAGATCCTGTCTCAAAAAGACAAAAAAAAAAAAAAAAAAAAGAAAGAAAAAGAAAAACAGTCCACACGTGGTATTTTTTGCTGTCCTTATGAGCTGGCCACTGTTCTCAGTGCAGAAACTTGTCACATCAGGTGGCAATTGAAGAATTGGCCCTTTACCGCTGTAGTTTTGAGATGAAAAAATTTATGATTACTGTATTTTCTTATTTTAAAGAGAAAAAACAATAAAGCAGAAGTTCAAAACAGGTCAGTTGGAGAATTACAATAATTAATGCACTGTATATTGTCTTGATAGTCATTATTCAGAGTACAAGATATGGAATTTGCACTAGATAGATAGATAGATAGATAGATAGATAGATAGATAGATAGATAGATCGATCGATCTATCTATATATATATATATATATATATTTTTTTTTTTTTTTTTTTTTTTTTCTTTGTGGAAGCAGGGATTGAACTCAGACCCTTGCACTTACCAAAGAAGCATTTACTCTACTGAGCCATCTCCCCGGCCCCATTGACATTTAATCGGGTTTTGGATTTTTAGATTGTATTCTTTGTGAATTTCTGTGTCACTTGGATATTCGTTTTTATTATTTCCAGCAGAAATTGAAGGCAGAGCTTGGATAGCCTTGGGTCCAATGTCTTAATGTCTCCTATAAATCTTCCCACAAATACTGTTTTCCTATCTAAATAGATTTTCTTGACAATGCCTGGCTTATATAACAGTTTCTGAACTATAATTTGTACAAACTGTGATCAGTTGCTCTTTTTCCATTCTGGGCTGCTTATTTATTGATAAGGTTTCTTGACTGTCACTTAGGTTTCAAGTCTCTTTAACAGGAAATTTTTGGAAATTGAAAAGCTGCAGATTGATTATACTGCATGTACTTAAAACAATTGGCGTTAACAGCATTTTGTGTTCTCGCTGATGTGAAAGCTTTGTCTTGGGCTGGGGAGAAGGCTCAGTGGAATAAGCGCTTCCCTGGCAAACACAAGGGCCTGAGTTCAATCCCTAGTTCTGCAAAAAAAAAGCCTATGTCTTAAGAAACTGAATTCCGTTTAAGGCTACTGTATATAAACTGAGCACAGTAGTGCATAGGAGGGAGGCAGGGGAGGAGTACAGGTTCCTTTCTGCATGTGCACACCTTATCTCAATGTAAGAAACAAACTTTATTTTAATTAATTAGTTATTTATTTTGTGGCTGGCACAGCCTGTCCTGGGGTGGGGCTGGCATAGCACATTGTACTAGGGATCAAACCGAGGCCCCTGTGCTTACCTAAGCTTGGTAGGCAGGCGTTTTAGACCGCTGAACTATTTTGCCAGCCCAAGAAACAAATTTTAAAAGGCTGGGGCTATAGCTCGTTGCTAGAGCTCTCCTGCGATCCCCAATGCTACGGGTGAGCAGGTGGGCAGTGGAGTCAGAATATTCAGAATTCTTTTTTCCTTGCTAGTGCTGGAATAAACAAAACCCAGGAGCTTGTAGTGTGGGATGTGCGCTGTACTACTGATTCATGCTCCAGGCCTTCCTTTTGTAACTTCTTTTTTGTTTGTTTGGCAGGGTTAGCCCACCCTGAGGGTGGGGCTTTCACAGAATGTGGTACCAAGGATTGAACCATGGCCCCTTGTTCCTGCCGAGGTTTTCCTAAGCAGACGCTGTAGACACCTGAGCCATCTCCTGGCCCCTCTTTAACTTTTAAAACATTGTTAATTTGTAGATGCTCAAGCATTTGAGAGGTAGTGAATATAATAAAGGAAACAGAACTGTGTCTCAAGTAAGAACACCCAGCACCACCCTGATGGCTTGATCTGCAGAACCAAGGAGCATGAGAAATTTTAAAGTCAGTCTAAATCCCCTGCTAGGCAGGACAGTGCATTTTGAAGTTCCTCCCTGTCAGACTTTAGTTTTAGGTTTTGCATCAATTGCCTTACTTTCATGTCTCCAAAATGGAGAGGCAGAGCATTCTCCTGCGAAGCACAGTGATTTTTGCATGTTTATCTGAATTAATAAGTTTATTATTCTTGATACTGGGGATCAAACCAGGGCTTTGCAGATTCTAGGCAGTTAACTGCTCTACCAGTAAGCTACGTACTCCTTTATCTGAATTTAACAAAGGGAGAGCAAGTAGGTTACTGTAATATAGTGAGATTTGTGTAGCAAACAGTATCCAGTGTGGTACTTATTGAAATTTATGTCAGACATTTTAGGCAAGGAGGAAAGTACAAGGTAGTCTGAATTTATTTGTTAAGAAGGCAAGCTCTGGGCTGGGGAGATAGCTCAATGGTCTAAGCACATTCCTGGCGAACACAAGGACCCAGGTTCCATCCCCAGTACCACATGCTGAGCCCATGCATTAGGAGTGGTGGTAATCCCAGCAGATCATTACAAATCCAAGCTGCATAGTGAGACCCTATACCAAATAAATAAAAGATTAAAAAAAAAAAAAAAGAAGGCAAGGGGCAAGGCAAGTTTTTTTTTTTTTTTTTTTTTTTTTTTTTTTTTTTGGTGGTACTGGGGATGGAACTAATGACCTTGTGCCTGGCAGGCAGGTGCTTATGCCGCTAAGCTATACCCCCAGCCTGAGAAAACAAGTTTTAAAGACTGTTTCCAATTATCCTGAATTCAGCCAAAAAAACCCTTCAAATTATATGATCTGGAGAAGAGATGTAGTTTTACAAATTACTTCTCCTTACTCAGATATTTTAATGAGCTTGATGTATTCATGAGACTTTACTACTTAGGTCTAACTACAGATTTTAATTAAATATTTTCATTAATTTCCCAAAATAAAACTAAGTTCTTCATTATTACTAATTATTATTGTTTACCCTAGCAGGGGTCCAGCCTCATGCATGCTAGGAGGATCTATCATGCTGTTTTCCACCCCTAGCCTTACCCTTAGTGAGGGTTCATTCTTACTTTTTTGTAAAGTTTTTGTTTTTGTTTAGACAGACTCTTGCTGTGTAGTCCCTGCTGGCCTTTAACGCCTCCAGTCTTCCTGCCTCAGCCTCCCCAGTGCAGCGCTGTGCCCACATGCCCAGCTCATTGTGGTTATTAACATCCTCTTTATTTTTTGGGGAAAATCCGAATTGCTATTTTGAAGAAAGTCATGCAGCAGCCATTTGGGTCCCATTGTGTGTGTGTGAGTATGTGAGTGTGTGTGTGTGTGTGTGTGTGTGTGTGTGTGTGTGTTGGGTCCCACTGTGTGTGTGTGTGTGTGTTGGGTCCCACTGTGTGTGTGTGTGTGGGCGTGGCCTGCGGGCTGCAAGTCTGTGTGTGTGTGTGTGTCCTGCGTGGGCGTGGCCTGTGTGGGCGTGGCCTGCGGGCTGCAGGTCTCTCCTGAAGCTGACTGGTGAGGTTCCTGGCTCTGCCCGCACACATAGACCTCAGGAAATCTGCAAGCCAGGCGTCAGCTGGGGAGCAGAAGCACATTCATCCTTGCATCCCCTTCCCACCCCAGCTCTGCTGAGAGCTCCAGTCGGCTTTGGGAGATTTGTCCAAAGAATATGGAGCTTAGTATCCGACTTTTGAACTCGCTTCAGGTTTCCATTTGGATTAGTTCTGCGAAAGCTGCTCCACACCTCCTCCCTCTTCTCCTGTACCGAACCCTGGCGTGTTGGCTTTATGACAGCAACCTCCACCGCTGGGTGCCCTGAGAAGAGAACCCTCTGAAACCTACTATTATATTTTTGTAAAGATGTTGATTGGCGATGATTAGGACATTTTTGCTGTATTATACAGTGTCTCCTTCATAAACACACACTGGAGGAACTTTTCTCTGGCTTTATTGTAGGAATAATTATGCCTCTCTTCACTTGTCCTGAGTACCTGGTTTGTTTTTATTGTATGGCTCCCGTGACTCATGCCCTAACTGGCTGTGTCCTCTTTCATGATAGCTGTAATGGGCTCAGGGCCAAGTCTGAGGTCCTCTCGAATGGGTAAGCCGGAACCTCAAGGTACGTGCTGCTCTTGTCCACAGGCTTCCTCGTTGCTTTCCTGCTTATTTTTCCCCTTCCTGTTCACTTAGAGTTTTTCAGTTTACATCTATGTCATCCCAGGCTGCTTTCAATTTATTGTGTGATAAAGTAATGTATATGTAAGCAGATTTATTTATTTATTTATTTTTTGAGACAGGGTCTCACTATGCAGTTCAGGCTGGCCTCGAGCTCACTTTGTAGCTCAGGCTGGTCTTGAACTCACAACAGTCCTCCTGCCTCAGCCTTCCTAGTGCTGGGATTACAGGCCTGCACCACCACACCTGGCTGTAAGCAGATTTAAATGCCAAACAAATTATATTAAAATATGTTAAGATCTCCAGTGGGTCAGCTCTTTTGTGTAGGGGGGGCAGAACAGAGGAGGCAACTGTGAAAATACACAAGACCTCTTTTCTTTTTGCAGTACTAGGGACTGGACCCAGGCAGTGCTGAGCTGTATCCCCAGCCTTTGTTTTATTTTTCTTTTGAAATAGGTTCTTGCCTGTTTGCCCAGGGTGGCCTTTGACACTTTATCTTCCTGCCTCGGCCTCTTAAGTAGCAGGAATTACAGGCATGTGCCACTACGCTGCCCACAAACATTCAATTTTATTTAATGAGTATTATTATGTTTGGGGCAGTCCAGCCCCAGTCAGCAGTTACCTGGCCTGAGTGGCACTGACACCCTACTCTTTGTAGCAGCCACTTGTAATACATTGTATGTATCTTTTGGTAGATTTTTAATCATACCAATCATTGTATAAAATGTAAGCCACATTTTTTTTTTTTTTTTTTTTTGTGTGTGTCTTTTTGAGACAGGGTCTCACTATGCAGTTCAGGATGACCTTAAGTTCACTTTGTAGCTCAAGCTGGTCTTGAACTCACAATAATCCTCCTGCCTCAGCCTCCCAAATGCTGGGATTACAGGCATGCGCCACCACGCCCAGCATAAACTACATTTTTAAATGTGGAAGTTTTGTGTAAATTCACAGTTGAGGGGCTAGGGGGATGGCTTGGTAGATTATGCACCTCCCTGGCAAATGCAAGGGTCTGAGTTCAATCCCCAGTTCCACAAAAAACAAAACAAAACAAACAAAAAAAAAAAAACAACTGTTTTTAGGAGCCCGGAAGAAGGCTCAGTGGAATAAGCGCTTCCCTGGAAAGTGCAAGGGCCTGAGTTCAGTCCCTGGTTCTGCCAAACACAAAAACAAAGTCAGAGTTGGAAAGGACTTGTTAAACAGTGTATCTTGCTTTTTAGTTGGAGAATCTAATGATCATAAAGATAATTCCACTTTTTTTTTTTTGGAGGAACCAAGCATTGAACTCAGACCCTTGCACTTGCCAGAGAAGCGCTTATTCTATTGAGCCATCTACCTGGCCCTGCGGTAATTGCACTTCTTAATGCCATTCATGAAAATGGGGTCTAGTTGTAATACTAGTTTTAAAAATGTGATTAAGAGGTACGTATCTCCCCAACTGGTAATACTGGTGTGTGAATCATTAAAGGCAAAAGCAACTGTCTCATCCTCGGCCCCAGCTTGTGTCCCGGAAGAAAATGAGCACTGAAGCTCGACAGGCACAGTTGTGCATCCCAACTGTATACTAGATGTGTAGGGTCTTAAGGGATTTGTTGGTATTTCTGACCATTAGTTGGTTCCTTCCTTCTTTGGAAGATAAATACAACTGCTTCGTCAAGTTTTTTAAGTTTTTTTTTTTTAAATGTGTTTAGTACAGGGTCTGCAGAGTCTCACTACGTAGATCAGACTCAGTGATTCTCCTGTTTTCAGCCTCCCAAGTGCTGGGATTACAGGTGCATACCTTCATGCCCAGTCTCAATTGCTCCCTCGGGAGGGGCTGGCAGGGCAGGCCGGGGATCAAACCCTGGCTGCGGTGCTCTGCCTAAGTAGGTGCTTTAGTCCGCTGAGCTATCTAGCTGGCCCTTTTAAATTTTTTATAATCGTTTTTTTTTTTGAGATGGGGTTTTGCTATGTAATTCAGGTTGGTTTTGAACTCACTATGTAACTCAGACTTGCCTTGAACTTACAAAGATCCTCTTGCGTCAGCCTCCCAAGTGCTACATGTGACACCACAGTTGGCAAATTTTTTTTTAGCTGGGCAGAATTATAGGTGGCACACACTTGTAATCTCAGCACTCGGGAGGCTCGGGCAGGAGGGTCGTTGTGATTTTTTTTTTTGGAACCGGGGATTGAACTCAGGCCCTTGTGCTTGTCAGGGAAGTGCTTATTCCACTGAGCCATCTCCCTGGCCCCACTGTCGTTGTGATTTTGAAACCAGCCTGGGCTACAAAGTGACCTCAAGGCCAGCCTGAACTGCATGACATGATCCTGTTTAAATTTTTTTTTTTTTAAAGGAATTTCTGTTTTTAATAACTCTTAACTTAGGACAAAACATGTAATTTTCCTTCTTCTAATACTACTTTGATTTGTGGTAGAAACTAGGAGCTAGGAAGAAGAGTCGACTGGTTTAGGATTTGGGGTGGTGCACGGATGGATTCCTTGCTTTGTAGACTTTTGCTATAGAGATTGCTACTGTAAGTAGACAGCAGTTTCTTTGAACGATTCCCACTTGTCTCTTTTGCAAGCAAAAATGTTTTGAAAGTGGGAATGTATGTCTTTTGAAGAAAAAATTAGCCTGTTCTAAGGAAAACATGCAATTATGGAAGAATTGGTATATTGGTGTTCATGGGGTTAGCATATATATGTATGGTATGTGTGTGTGTATATGAGAGAGAGAAAACGGAGATGGAATGGCTGTGGCTATAATTCCTATTAAGAATGATTGCAGAATTGGATATCTATTTATTGAAATTGTAACAGCTTTAAAATTGTTTTGTAAAATAAAGTATACTTTAGGGATACAGGATACAAATTTATGTACCATTATTATGGTCTTGCAACCATCATTTGAAGAAATGTAATTGTTACAGAGTGACTCTTTGAGTAACAAAAACAAGGATGACTTATGCTTCTAGCTTTACTAATGACCTTATTAAAAAATGTAATGACCTTATTTAAAAAAATCAAAGTATAGATATGTATAGTATGTTAAAAGGCCGGAGTACACTAGGCATTTAAGTAGGCATGCATATGTGTGAGATTTTCCCCCGTTGATAGGCTCATTGTTTACTTCTGAAATGTGCTCTTTTTGGCATTAGTAATATCACACATACACATAGCTATATGGAGGTTCTCGTGGATTGTTGCAATATTAAGACATGAAAATATACCATCAGTTATTTAAATAATTCCCTATAGAAAATTCAAACAATGGCTTGTGTTCTTGTAAAAAAGTTTCAGTGGACATTTATTATTTTAAACCCAACTCTTTGGAAACCTTAGCTGACATATTTTTATACACAGATTTAAAAAACCAAATTCATGTTTTTGAACCTAGTGTTTGGAAAGCGACCTGTTGTCTGTAATTGTACTGTTTAATTGGACATTCTTTGCAGTGTGTATTTTTCTTCATCCCAGTTAGATCATAAGTTTTTTGACATCAGGTGCTAAAATTCATGTTTTGCTTTGCTGTGTTTTGTTTTGCATCCATAGAGAATAGCATGAAGGGGATTTCGCAGTGAATACTTAGGAGTTGGTGATTTCGCATCGGTAAGATGGTACATCGTTCCCTTCTAGGCTCACAAAGAGTAGCAGAACTTTAGGGACTGAAAACTTACCCGAGGATGAGGAGCGTAAAGGGGAAGTTGTTTCTTATGAAGTGTCTTTCATCAGTACTACTGGAGTTCAATTAAGATCACAAACACCATTTCTTTCCTTTTTTTTTGCGGAACTGGGGATTGAACTCAGGCCCTTGCACTTGCCAGGGAAGCGCTTTTTCCACTGAGCTGTCTCCCTGGCTCCATAAACACCATTTCTTTGTGAAGTGCAATTAGTTGTAAGAGGAAGCATCTTAGAAAAGAAACAGTCCCGGCTACTGGAGCATCTTTCCATTGGGCTGAGGGTACAGCGGAACTTGGCATACGTATGCGGTAGTGGGGAGCACTCAGGAGGTCATGGTGTAAAACTTCACCTAGATTGGAAGCCCTGCTTGCCATTTTTAAAAGCAGTGCCTAGCAATGATAAGCACACAATAAATATTGGTTTTTAAGTGTTTATATAAGTTTCTTGTTTAAAAAAATTTTCTTGTTGAATGCTGTCAAATTTAGAAAAAATTGATGATTAAATGGTGAAGTTTTTCTTATTGTGAAATGGCTATGATTAGCTTCTGTTGATGTACCAGAGGCTGGGCAGTGTTCTAGTGCTGTACTAGAGCAGTAGGAAGGACAGGTCTTACAGCTTGACCACTGAGCACCTCTTTCCCAGATCTGCCATGATAAGAGTAATCACCTTTAATGCTAACAGACACTCCACAGCTTAGAAAGAAACATTGCCTTTATTTCATAGGTGAGATTGCAAGAAGTTAATTAAATTCTTCAAAACCATACAGAAATTAGTGGCAGAACTGGACTTTAAATCCAGGCAGTCTAACCCTAAAGCCTTGCAGGTAGTCAAGAACCACTCTACTCGGTTGTAAAAGTAAACACACACTAATAATATATGACAGTTGGGGTCTGTCAGGCACTGATTAATCTGCCTGCCTTTCAGTGAATAGATACTGGAGCCACATAGACATGAACATGCGCGCTCTGTTACTGTAAAGCTGGTGTGAAGAGCACGTGGGCTGGTGGTTCAGGTGGGCTTCTCAGCCTTCCCCTCGGCGCTTGGAGCTTGCACACTCGGCCACGGCAGGCCAGCTAGGAACCGGCTGTCTGGCTGGTCCAAGTGGGCAGCCATGCTTGGAGATGCACGGCTGGAGGAGCTGGTCACGTGGGAGCCCTGCCCATTTCCCCACTTGCGAGCCCATTTAGAGAACCGAGTTTAGAGAAGAGCAAAAATGTGCTTGGTGCTTCTCAGAGAGAAGTCACTGTTGTGTGGGGGAGGAGGAGGAAGAGGAGTGGGTGAGATCTGAGCCCCCTTCCCTTTGATGTGAGTTGAGGAGGGAGCCACAAAGGTGTTGTAAAGATGACTCCCTGCACGCTTCCAGGTACATCTCTGAGGGTGTGACCACTCTGGTCCTTGGGGCAGGACTTTGAGTGATGGGGTGGAAGGAGGGTGGCGGTGGAGAGATTCTCGGGAACCAGGAACAGCCGGTCCAGAATAGTTTCAGGAACTGAAAGGAGCCAGCATGTGCAGATCTTAGTAGCAGGCCATGCGGGTGGGAAGGGAGCCCGCAAGGGGGTTGTGGCGTTCTGGGGTCAGGTCAGTCAGATCCCCTGGGCCTTGCAGCCCAGTGGAGGAATCTGCATTTTACTCCATATACCAAAGAAATTCCTTGAATGGCTCAGCGCATCTGAGTGCCATCGTCTGCTGTGTTTAAAAGACTGTATTGGGTGCTAGTACAAAATATACAAAAACAGGCAAAACAGGAAGCAGAGAGTCCAGTATCAGAAGGCAGTTTAATGCTACTGATTGTAAGTGGGCAAGTTGAATTGGAATATTTTGCTGGTAGAAACCGCAGTACTTGCTGATAAATTTGGACGGTGGTGCCCAGGGCGCTGGTGGCAAAGGAAGAATGGAAAGATGACACTCCAGATTGCTGCTTGACCACGTGAACTGTCATTTCTTGTTTGATGACAGAGACAGCGAGGAATAGCTTGGGTGTTTGGCACTTGCTGCGTTTGAGGTGCTTATGTGTCTTTCATGTGAAAATGTGTGGCAGTCAGCTCAGACAAGAGACCTCAGTAATTGACACAGGTTAGGGAGCTCCCGACAGTGTCTAATTGGAAGTTCTGGGTACAGATGAGAGCATGGAGGACGGGATGGGGGAGAGGAGAGAGTGCCCAGGGCCCATCCTGCTGAGCGCCAGCGTGTGGAGCTGGACCAGAGGAAGTGCACATGTAGCTCAGTGTGAGAGGCTTCCGAGTGTAGTTGGCTGGCTCTGAGGCGGGGTGGCATGGCAGACCAACATCACAGAGGAGAAACAGAATAGTTTCAGGAACTGAAAGGAGCAGACAGGCAGACGGGAGCAAAGCAAGCGAGGGGGGGACCACAGCTCTTTGTGTCCCTTATCCTGGCTGTTTAGGGAAGGTAGCATTCACACCCGTAATTCTAGTGCCCTTGACCCTAGCTTTGCACTGTGAATCAGTCATACACTCTGGATCCAGCCACCTCTGCAAAAGCCCCACCATGACCGCATGAAGCTTTGGGGGGACAGCTAGACATGACTGCAGCAGGTGCTTCCTAAACTTTAAGCAGGATGAATAACCTGTTTAACCTGTCAAATTATAGATACTACTTTAGGATCTGGGATTCTCTATTTCTGTGACCCTCTCAGATCTTGCTAATGCCTCTGGCCCGTGAAGCACAGTTCAAACAGTTGCGATATCGATTGGTGTTTCTTTAACCTCAGTGTGTGTTGGAATCAAACAAAAAAACTTGAGAAAATGCAGATGATGCAGTAGAGGGAGGGGAGAGCTGGCACCGCAGCGAAGAAGCAAAGCCCTGGAGAAGGTACAGGAGGGGGTCCTGAGATGGGCAGAACTCCTGGCTGTTGTTCAGAGAAGGGGCATGAGTGAGTCCACAGAGAGGGGGAAGGTGGCTTTGTAGATTTGGTCCAGAGTGCACCTTGCTCGTTTCAGTTTGCTCAGTGAGGGCAAGAGCAACCGTTGAGGGGGTGAGGGCATTGGGATTTTGAGGGAAAAGCGCAGCGGTCACTTGGAAGGTGGTAAAAGAGCTCTTCTAGGAAAGACTGACACTGTCAAGAGCCTCTTTGATGTCAAGATCAGAAATTACAAATACAGCCAACCTGCCTGATTGTGCCTTGTTTTTGTCTTGAGCCACAGTTGTTTGCATTCAGACTTGGGGAGTTAAATGGTCAAGGTTATCTAAGGTTAGATTTTATCCAGATGAGAACATCAGATGGGGAGAGGGAGGGAGAGAAGTGATTGTTGCCACTGAGCAAGTACACTAGAAATAACCTGAGACAGGAAGATTGTGACTGAAACAGAGTGGGCTGGCCAAGTTTTATAGGGAGGCCACTTTGGGTAGGGGTGGAGGGGGGTAGCTGAAGGTGGCTAGTGAGGTGGGGTTTCCTCGAGAGGTCAGCAAACAGGACATTGATGTGCGCTCCATCGGGGTCCTGAGCGTTGCCAAGAAAAATGACACAAGTTGGGAGTGGAGATAGATTTTCAAATAGGAACAAAGTTTGTGGTGCATGACGGGAAATTCCAAGGCAGTAGATAGCAGCAGCAGACAGGAGGAGCAGAGAGAAGCCTTGTGTCAGGATTGTGAGCAGGGACTTTCGGAAGACTCATGGGAAGCCTTGCCTTTGAAGAAATGCAACCCGGGCGTGGTGACGTGCGCCTGTAATCCCAGCAAGTGGGAGGCAAAAAGCAGAAAGATCACTGTGATTGTGGGCTGCATGCATAGTGAGACCCTGCACCAAAAAAAAAAAAAAAAAAAATGCGCCTTTGAAGAGTTGCACCTGCGGCCCGCCTGGCCCTGAAGAGCCCATCCCGCAGGCTATCCACAGGGCCTGGGTTTCGCGGGCGCCCTCTACCGGTGGGGCTGGGAGAGCGAGGCAGCCTCTGTTAGCAAAGCCAGGCGATGAGCCGGGTGGTCGGGTGGGGGGGAGTGGTTGCAGATGTAGAGGCACCGGTCTCACCTTGGGAGTGGAGAGGACAAGGACGCGTGTGAAGGAAAAGAAGCGTCCTGGGTTAAACTGTCACAAAATCCACTTTGTTGGGGACAGAGCAGGTAATAACCAGAAAGCCTCATCATGGCATATGCGTCACACCTTTTGCTGGTGCCGTCCCAGAGATCTAGCTCTGTCCCTCTGCACCACTGAACTGCCTGGCTCCCGCTGCCCCCAGGCTCTGCCCACAGCCCCACCGGAGCGCCCCTCCTCCTCCTGTTTCCTAACAGAGCAAGCACAGGATCCAGCCTCCCTGCTCTGCGCAGTTCAGTTCGGTGTCCTTATTACTGAGGAAATAATACTGTGAGGGATTAAAAGAGCTAATCTGGGGCCAGGGAGATGGCTCAGTGGAATAAATGCTTCCCTGGCAAGCACAAGGGCCTGCGTTCAATCGCCCGTTCTACAAAAAAAAAAAAAAAAAAAAAGAAAGAATCTTAAAAATAATGGGAAGCATTCAGAAGAGTTATGTGTGTGTGGTAAAGATTCAAAAATGTCAGTATTACCATGATTGTTTATTTTGGTTGAAGCTCATTTTCTTTTTTGATATTTGAACAGTTACTGCTTCACTGTTGACTTTTTTGTTGTTGTTGGAAACAGGGATTGAACTCAGGCCCTTGAGCTTGCCAGGGAAGTGCTTATTCCACTGAGCCATCTCCCACACCCCTCACTATTGATTTCTGAGCACAGTGAATTTCCTAGGCATCCTAGGGGGGGCTGGTGCTCTGATACATAGTGTCTGTCCACTGCTATGTAAAATTATTCCCCCCTTCCCCCTTCCTCCCCTCCCTACCTCCCTTCTTCCCTCCCCTCTTCCTCTTCCCTCTCGCCCTCTCCCTCCCCCCCTCTGTCTCTCTCTCCTCCCTCTCTTTCTTCCTCTATCCCTTCTTTCCCCTGGGCGGGGATGTTGCAACTCCTGCTGCATGTCAGACTAGAAAGTGCCAAGTATTTTGTCCTCAGGAAATTTTTGTGCCAGCTAATTTTTGTGAAAACACTGGTTACGGAAGGCTGTGCTGTGGCCAGGCAGCGTATGGTGCTGAGGTGACAGGGTGGCCAGCGCAGGATGACAGAAAGAACCCAGCTCTGTGTTTATCAGTAGGTTGGTTCATCTGGATTAGGCAACTGCCTGTGTTTGCAAAGTATCAAAGGTGGCCACACTGTGTTTTGTTTTGATCTTATTATCTGGCTGCTTTCTGGCTCCAATCACAAGATGAGCAGTTGTGACAGACTCAGGTTGCCTGAAATCTTACCATCTGACTCTTTACAGAAATAGAGAAAAATTACCAACCTCCAATCTAGCTGTATAGAAAAGACTAGAAAAAAAATACCAAAGTAGTAGCAGCTTCCTTTGGATAATAGAATTATAGATCTGTTTAGTTTTTTTCTCTCTGGTTTCTGTATCTTTGCTTTTTGTATCTTTTGATAACCCTCTTAATTTGGAAATGAAATAGCCTTAAAATATTTAAACAATAGTACTCACAGCACCTTTGATAGTTGCTTTTCCCCTCCCTGTAGTGCTGCCTTCGATGCCAAGACTGGGCTGCGTGTGGCGGTGAAGAAGCTGTCCAGGCCGTTTCAGTCCATCATTCACGCCAAAAGGACCTACCGAGAGCTTCGGCTGCTGAAACACATGAAGCATGAGAATGTGAGTTCTCCGTTCAAGGAGGCTGCACCCTGGTCTTGCATACGCTGAGTCGTTGTTGTGTTTTAATTCCTGCAGACAGTGGGGCGATGGAGTGGCTCCAGGTTTGGTTCCTGCTTCTCTGGGTACTTGGGTATTAGTGCCCCTGGGTCGTGCCTGGTAAACATCTTGAAGTTAAATGATGCTTCTTCCTGGAGTTCTTTATTGTTTTGGCTTTTTGAGACAGGGTCTCACTATGCAGTTCAGGCTGGCCTTAAGCTCACTTTGTAGCTCAGGCTGCTCTCGAACTCACAACAATCCTCCTGTCTTAGCCTCCCGAGTGCTGGGATTACAGGCATGCGCCACCATGCCCAGCAGGGACTTCCTAGAGTTCAGATTTCACTGGAAGATTTCTACAGGGATCCTCCTTTTTAAAATTAAATATAAGCGCCTGCTCAAGCAAATGCAGGGACCAGGGTTCAATCTCTGGCACCATATGCCGCACAGGCCTGGCCCTCTGGAGGACACTGAGCCAGCCACAGAGTCCGTCCTGGCGTGGTGGTGCATACCTGTAATCCCAGTGCTGGGGATGCTGAAAACAGGAGGATCACTGAGTCAGAGCTATATAGTGAGACCCTGAACCAAATACATAAAGTAAAATTAAATATTACAGAGATCCTAATCTCTTAAGAATGTTTAGCTGGGTGTGGTGTTACATGTCTATAATCCCAGCACTCAGGAGGCTGAGGCAGGAGGGTCCTCATGAATTAGAGGCCAGCCTGGACTACAAAGTGAGCTCTAAGCCAGTTGGAGGTCCGGGGAGAGACCCTTTCTTTGGTCATTCAAAAAAGAATGACTAAGGGGCCGAGGAGATAGCTCAGTAGAATAAGCTGGCAAGTGCAAGGGCCTGAGTTCAGTTTCTGGATGGGGGGAAGGGGGAAGAATGCTAAAAACATTTTGTAGTCTTTGCCTAAAAATTTATGTATGGTTATATTATCAGAGTATGGGTGCTTACGGCTGTTGTCTGTTGATGTGGGCTATTGGAGTGGAGACACTGAGGACGGTAGCTTTGGCTCATTAACAGTCACCTGAAGGGTGGGCATTATTTTGTGTGTACCTTAGCCCTCCATACCCATGGACTCAGCAGCCATAGATTCAACTGAGTACAGATCATAAGTGTGTGCAAAAGGTAGGACTATACTGAGCATGTGTAAACCCTTTTTTTTGTCATTGTTCCTTAAACACAGCAAGACAGCTGCTTGTACCAGGTGTGGGGAGTAACCTGGAAGTGATTTAGGTTGCGTGCAGCTTCCATGCAAATGCAGTGCCATTTGGTATGAGGAACCTGAAGACTTGCAGAGTTTGGTGTCCATCCTGGGGGTGTGGTCCTGGAATAGCCCTCTCTGCACCAAGGGACAGCTGTTTAATATTATAATTTTTGGGGGGCTGGGAAGATAGCTCAGTGGAATAAGCGCTTCCCTGGCAAGCACAAGGGCCTGAGTTCAGTCCCTGGTTACACACATACACACACACACACACACACACAAAATAATAATAATAATTTTTTGCGGCCCCCCCCCTTTTTTTTTTTTAAAGACAAGGCCTGGCTCTGGAGTCCAGGCTGGCCTTGAGCTTACTTTGTAGCCCAGGCTTGTCTTGAATTTGCAGCAATCCTCCTGCTTCAGCCTCCTAAGTGCTAGGATTACAGGTATGCATCACCACACCTGGCTTATATTTTTCCTCTCTAGTCTTCAAGAGACAGCTTTTATTTGAATAGGTGTCAAAGAGAATTAGTTAAATGTAACTTTTTCTCTTCTACCTGCTTGGTATTTTGAGAATAGTATCATTCTGCAAAAGAATGAGCATAAAACCTAATGTAATAAATTAATTTCTGTAATTGGAAAATAAAGTGAAAAACTACTGACTGAGACACTTTTCTGACTTTCAGAATCAAGTTAAAAAGAGTTTCTTGGGCTAGCGGGATAGCTCAGTGGACTGAGCACCTGCTTAGGCAAGCGCAGGGACCAGGATTTAATCCTGGGCACCACAAGCCGTGCTGGCTCACTCCCGGGCACACTGGGCCAGCCACCAAAACCGGGTGTGGTGGTGCACACTTGTAATCCCAGTGCTGGGAAGGCTGAAAGCAGGAGGGTCACTGGGTCTGAGCTGCGTAGTAAGACCCTATACCAAATACATTGAAAAAAGAAAGAAAGTTTCTTCTGCCAGCCTGAAGTACATTGTGAGACCCTATCTCAAATAAAATTAAAAGAAAAGAAAATAAACTTCAACTAAAACACTGCCCACAAAAGCACCCAAATTTCTCACTACATATGAGGGGAACTATATGATTGTGGAAATGTGGTCAAAGAGATTTGAGGGACCTTCAGCTCATCCAATTGTTACTTTGTAGAAAAAATTCAAAATCTGCAAACTTGGACTTGCTTATTCAAACTCTAACAATTCAACATATTATTGATAGTAAGAAAAAATCAAATTAAATGCTACTTTACTATTATAACTTTGTTTTATTAGTTATAAAAGTGTTTTTTCTAATTGAGAACATGGAAACACAGATTTATAATTACATAGTTAATGCTATTACAATCAGGAGTACAGCTTTTTGTTCATTTCTGTTTTATTTTGATGACATACTATTAAACTCTGTTCTGTACAGATAACCCCTGTTCCTGAGTATGTGCTTCATGAGCAGCTAAGCACAAACCTGAGTTTTTGAAATGGCCAGCGCAGCTGGAATTCCTGCGGCCGGAAGAGCAGGTGTGGCAGCTGGCACAGACCAACTGTGGGACCTTGACTCAAAACTTTTAGAAAATGAGTTAGAGATGTGGCTTTAGAGTACTGTCTACTGTGTGACGACAGGCCCAGGGTCAGTCTGTGTCACACACACACACACACACACACACACACACACACACCCATCAGCATAGAGCTGCAGCTGTCTAATCAGTGACATGTTTACAAGGAATTGAGATATGTGGAAAAAGCTGGCAGAGGAAAGTTGCCTTGTAGGTCTGTGTAAAATCAAAGTGTCCTGGCAGCTGAGCTGATGTGTTTACGCTTGTTCTCTAACACATCTGATGCTGGTTTTTGTTGCCATTTAACAGATGTGGTGCAGACATTGTCACAGCTTTTTTTTTTTTTTTTTTTTTGTGGTACTGGGGTTCACACACAGGACCTTGAGCTTGCCAAGCAGGCACTTATCCCACTGAGCTATCTCCCAGCCCTGTCACAGCTTTTTAAGCATAAAAAATAATTTCAAAAATAGAATCCAAACTAAACATTTATGGAACCCCAAGGCACCTCTGGAAACCCTGGGATGGAAGCCCACTGATGTAGTTTATGCTAATTTAAGAAGGTCTGGTTTGGGAGATTACTAGTACTTTTCTTCCTAGACAATTTAAGGTGATGTTTAGGACAGACATATTTTGGATAATACTTGGTTACAATATTTTGTATTGCATCTGTGCTCTGGCTTTTCTAGAGGTGTAAGAATCAACCTTCTTAGGTTTTTTTTTGTGCTTTCACGAGCTCATTATATGCTGTTGGGTTGCTGTCTTTGGAACATAATGTGCTTTGGAAGCTGGGAGGCACAGGACTGAGATTCGGTCATTCTAATTTAGGACAGGCGGCGGTACTCCACAAAGGACTGCTGCCAGCGTCAGAAAAACAGAGGCTTAATCCGCCTAGGTTGTTACAAGCACCTTTCTCACTAGCCGCCTATTTTTAATTTCTTTTATATTAAATGTCTAGGTTCCAGCCACAGGGCTGACCTCATAAATCAGATAGTGGCAATTTGTAGTTTTGAACAGAAGCAAGCGCACAGTGGAGGCCTCTACCTCTGTATGCTTCTGACAGATGTTCAAGGGGGAAATGGGAGGCGGCCAGAGATTGTGACTTAGTGTGGAAAGTTTCCTGCCTTTCAGCCCATCCTGTAAACATTTATTAGGTGCTTACAATGTGAAAGTAGTTTTATTGGGCAGAGGGCCAAGACTTCCAGTAAGTTTTTAGGATTTTTCAGAGAAGTCCCTTTCCTTCAGCTTACTTTTTCTTTTTCTTTTTTTGTGGAACTGGGGATTGAACTCAGGCCCTTGTGCTTGCCAGGCAAGCCCTTATTCTACTGAGTTGTCTCCCAGCTTCCCCTCTCCCCCGCCCTTTTCTAACACAGTTTTGAGTCACCACCTACTTTTTAGCTAGCTGCCAAGCTTTCAGAGATGACAAGAGTAGCTTAAAAAGTTTTTGTAAATTTTGGGTATTGGTAACAAGTAGAATTTTTAGGGCTCAGAATGCATACAGATCTTTTGATTGGTTGTTTTGTTTTATTGAGATAGGGTCTTGCTGTATACTTTAGGCTGGACTTGAACTCACTGTGTAGCCCAAGCTGGCCTCGAACTTTTGGCCACCCTGCCTCCGTCACTTGGGCGCTGGGAAGCTAGGCGTGCATGACCATGCCTGGCATGCATGTGTGACCTTTTACATGTGTGCCTCTTCCATCCACGTCTGGAGTTACCCTTCCTGCTGGTGGTCATGAGTGACAAATGACAGATTTACAATTACTACCTGGGCGGCTGTGCTAGGTGATGTCCTCTGTGATGGTGAGAGTTAATGTCCCAGTAAAGTGTGGCATAGTCTGTATTGAACCTGTGACCTTGTTCTCATTGTCACCTATCAAGGGAGAATTAGGGAGGCAGCCTTCCAGCTGCACCCTTTGGTGCCTGGCAGTTCTTCTGGGCCCAGAGATCTGTACCTCTTGAGATTTAAAAATAAGAAAATCCTTCTGTAAATTTTATTTTGGGGAGCTGGGGATACAGCTCAGCTTTGCAGCACTTGCTTGGTCAGTATGACGTCCTGAGTTCAGTTCCTGGTACCCTCAAAAAAAGTGTATGTGGAAAGCCTTGTATTAACCTCGTCCTGGGAGACCAGGAGAGTTACTTGCTGCTTTGCTTGTATCATAAAGCTCCTCTCAAGAAATTTGGCTTGAGTCACTTTTAGGTGGTTGAAATCATATAATGACAGGAGTAAAGGAATAGATTAAAATGTGACTTAAATTAAATGGTAATTTCCATGTGTAGGTTACAGAAGATTCCTAAAATGGTCTCCAGATCCATTTTAATGCTGGGAAACATTTGTATTGTAGTATTTTCTTTGTGATTAATACCCCATAATACAAAGAATGAGTGGAAGAGGGGCCTATGTTGAAAGTCCACACACAAAAAAATTAAAAGTGCTTCAATGTAACGTGGATAACTTAACAAAATTCCTTTCAGTGCTTGTGTGAAATATGTTAGGTGTTATAACTAGTTCTCTTGTTATCTCCAAGCTAGTTCATTGTGTTCTTGGAGCCATATTTATTCATTTGAGTTATTCTGTTTAGCTTTGTGCTTTAACTTCTGTGAATAGCAGCTTCTAAGAGCTTGCTGCTGTGTGCGGCCTCGCGCGGTTCTGTGGGGCGTGATCCCTACTTATTTGTCCGTCAGCCTCCTGCGTGAGGTGCATCATGTCCTTCATCTTCCCACAGAACTATAAAAATAATCAGTGATGACCCTGTGTCTTTCATCTAAGGAGCTCAGAGAAGACACCAAATTCATTTACTAAGTATTAATCTACTTACCAAACACTACGTCAGGTTATGGTTTATTTAAAGGATGGATATGGTGTAAGTAAATACCGCTGAAAGGAATATGAGAACAGTCCTTACAAGTAAAAAGTCAGGATATAAAACTGTATATGGTGTATAACCAACCCCCTCTTTAATTTGTGTACATCAAAAGAATCAAAGAAAATATCCCAAAATGTTAATGACATTTATAATGGCTCATGCAATTATGTGTCATTTTGGTTTTCTTGCATGTAGTTGTGTGGGCAAGGATCTGAGGGGTGACCCTGTGTCCCTTGGAACAATTTATACAGGCTTGCAAGGCTCTGGCGCTCGGATTCCCAAGACACTTGTTCCCTTGAGGTTGCACCATATGATTAAATTGCTTCGAAGAATTTGATGTTCGGGGCCGGCCTGACAGCTCAGCAGACTAAAGCACCTGCTCAGGCAGGGTGCAGTGGCCAGGGTTTATCCCAGGCCTGCGTGCTGGCCCCCTCCAGGGCCCACTGAGCGTGATGAAGGTTGGGCATGGTGGTGTGCTGCGCACCTGTAATCCCAGCACTTGGGAGGCTGTGACAGGCAGATCACTGAGTCCGATCTACGTAGTGACACTCTGTAGACCCTGTACTAAGTATAGGAAAGAAAGAAGTCTGATGTTTCTGTGTGCACAGCAACATCCTCATTGGATTTCTTTTTGCTAGCAGTGTTTTGAGCTTTAATTTGCCGTGAGAGTGATTTGTTTCCCTTGATTGAGAGCAGTTTGGTAGTGAAGCCAGTTAGGTCCAGTTTTCATGGTGATCACGTAGCTTTTGTCCCAAGATCCCCTTGGAGTTGACTGGGCACACTGGGAATGAAGGGTGTTGTTTCTTGTTTTCCGTGTCTCACTGTTGTGAGTGCTGGGCTTAAAGGGGGACCAGCAGGAGGGTAGGGGTGCTGTGTGGGGGTAAATTGGGCACTAAATCTATGGCCAGAAAGCCTGCCTAGACTCCATGGCTTACTGTTTGGTAGCTCTCTTTTCGCTTTATCCTGATATAAAGAGAGCCCTCCCTTGTTCATGTGAAACAATCTGATCTAAATCCCTGAGAATAAGAGAATTATCTTAGTGCTCAGAAAATACTGTGTTCCCTCTGACAGCACATAACTTAAAAAAAAAAAAAAAAAAAAAAAAAAAAAAAAAAAAAAAAAAAAAAAAAAAAAAAAAAAAAAAAAAAAAAAAAAAAAAAAAAAAAAAAAAAAAAAAAAAAAAAATACTCTCAAGATATTCTTGCGAGCACCGGGGAGATAGCTCAGTAGAATAAGTGCTTGCCTGGAAAGCACAAGAGGGCCTGAGTTCAATCCCTTGTTCTGAAAAAAAATGTGTGTGTGTGTGTGTGGATAGATAGATAGATAGACAGATAGATAGGTAGATAGATAGATAGATAGATAGATAGATAGATAGATAGATAGATAGATAGATAGATAGATAGATAGAGTGAGAAAATATTTTGGAATTTAAGAATGCTGGTATTAATAATACGTTGCTGAATTTCAGTAGGATACATCTTCTAAAGCAAAATTACTGCTTCGGAAATATGACTTAATGAGGCAGGAGGATTGTTGCGATTTCAAGACCAGACTGGGCCACAAGGTAAGCTCAGGGCCAGCCTGACCTGCACAGTGCAAACCTGTCACAAAAAAAGACCAAAAAAAAAGAAGAAACATAAGTCATTCTTTTTGTTCATTTGTTAAACTATTGGTCCATGCGCAGGGAGGATTGTAACTCTCTTTGCCTTCTAGTAAACTATTGGCTGTGGGCTGGAGAGATAGCTCAGTGGTCTAAAATGCCTATAAAGTTAGGCAAGCTTCGGCAGGTGCCTCATGCTTCAGGTGCCTCATGGTTCATTCCCGAAACCACTTACTGCTGCGACAGCTCCGCCCACTCCGCCCTCCGGGTGGGCTGAGCTGGCCAAAAAAAAAAAAACCTATTGGCTGTGAAAAGATCTTAAAGAGAGAAAATAATGATGAAATAGGTTATGAGAAGTGCTACTAACAAATAAAAATCAAGTCCTAATTGGAGTAAAAAAATATATCACCTGGAATTATTAAGCGTATGATGCTGTGATTGGCTGATGTTAACTGGACTTGGAATTACTTCTGTTTAATGTAAGACTTAAAGGTGAGTTCAGTGCTTACTTTTTGATTTCTTTTTTAATAGGTGATTGGACTGTTGGATGTCTTTACACCTGCACGGTCTCTGGAGGAGTTCAATGATGTGTGAGTACATGTGTGGGGTGGCCGTGGACGATGCCTGGCACATGTGGGACAGTCTGGCATCTCCTCTGGTGGCAGCACGTGGTGCCCCCTTCAGAGAGTCCGTGCTGCGTCCTTTTTTTTTTGGTGGAACCAGGGATTGAACACCCTTGTGCTTTCCAGTAAAGTGCTTGTTCTACTGAGCCATCTCCCTGGCCCAGGTGCTACGTCCATACACAGGGTCCATGAAGAAGAGAGTGGAGGGAGTTTTGACTCTGCCTTTTTCTTCTCCAATTGCCTCTCCTACTTTTTAAAGATGCTTTTCAGGAAATGTACCTTAGCTGCTGTTCCAGATGGGCTTCTTGCTCTCTTCTCACCTGTGCGTGTGGGCCATGACAGTAGATCACCTGCCAATCTTCTAAGTGTTAGGTTTTTGCACTGGGTCAGGGGCAGAGCTCACAACTTGAGCAGTTCTCCTTCTGCCAGTTTTGTGACCATTTCCATCGTTGTCCTTCCGGGAAGCAGAGCTTGTATCTCAGGAGCCATGCTGTGTGCGTTGAGGGGGACAAAATAGAGAAGGGGAGAGACTGCTGAGAGGGTGGGTGAAGTGGTCACCACTGTGGGCAGCTGGGCCAAGACCACCCGGGTCCGAGAACCCACCCAGACTGCATCTCAGATGCGGAGTGTTGGTGCTCTAGCTCCTGACCCTGGTGGCTGTGGGTGACTTGTGTGACCAGCAGCCAAAGCCCCACCAGGACCAGGGCCAGGAAGGAGTTTTCTTCATTAGGACAGCACGAGGCTGCCGACTCTTACAAATGGAAATGGTGTTTGGAAAATGTGCAATTACAATAGCTAGATCTTGTAAATGACTTAAAGTGATTAAGAAATTTTGATTGGCTTCTTGACAGTAGTATTTGGCTAAAGGCCACATATATGAAAATATATGCTGCAGATACTTAGAAATGCAAAGATTTTAACTAGTCAGTTTGGAACCTAATGAAACCCAGAGCCAAGTGCAGCTTCTCTAACCACACTGTTGCATTTTCTTACTTGCTTTATCTATCTCTGATCAAGCTTATTGGGCAGTGGAGAGCTTTTGTATTTTCCTGGGGAACTATTTCAGGAAATTTTAATTGTCATGGGTTAGGTGTAAATTATGCAACCTTTAAAACCACCCTTTTCTAAACTCCAGAATATTTTCTCACTATTAGTCAAATTTGAAATTCAAATGGGTTAGATGGAAGTTAGCCTTGTGGCAAGTTTTCTCTATTTTACAACTTCCCGCCTCAGGTCTCCTGCACTGTGTTCTGGCCTCTGCTTCATTTTCAAAGAGGGAAACGGAAGCGGAGTCTTGGAGTTTTCTGTAGTCTTGTAAAAAGGCAGCCAGGTCACCTGCCGGCCTTCGCTTGCCCACAGGCAGACGATTCGCCCTGTGCTGCCAGGCATGCGCGCTTCACTGATTAAGTTTAAACTTTTTTCTTCTTTTTTTTTTTTTGACGGAACTGGGGATTGAACTCAGGCCCTTGTGCTTGCCAAGGAAGCGCTTATTCTGTTGAGCCATCTCCCTGTGTCACCCTTTTTTTGGCAACTCTTTTTATTTTTTTTTAAATCTTTTTTTCTGGGGTCACCGGAGAGATAGCTCAGCAGTCTAAAGTGCCTGGTACCAGGGATCAATCTTATTTCAGTATTCACTGAACTGAAGGCCTGAAGGCACTGAATTGGTAAAGAGAATTTCTGGATTTCTACTTTATTGATTTTGTTCAATAAATATTTATCTACCTTTCTACTATAAGACTAGCATGTGAGAAATGTAGCAAACAATTCATACCCTTTGAGTTAAGACTTCTAAATGCTAGAGAAGAACAATTTAGAAGATCAAACAAAAGTCAGTGTTGTAAGTCTGAAGTCCGCGGAGGTCCTGCCCCGCTCAGTCCTGGCCCCCTCACACCATTCCCAGCACGCAGCCGTCCTGGCTCCTGACACCACTGCAGTTCCTTCCTGTCCATTTCCCCCAGGACTGTTGAGGCTCCTCTCCTTAGAACCTTTTCCCCGCTCTATTACTACCCACAGTGTCGCTGACTGGTCCTCACTGTTCTGCTCCTAGCTAACTTTGCCATTGTCCCCCTGCTCCTGGCTTTCTTCTCTCTTGCCTATAAGCTCTCTGGAGGTAAAGTCTGATCCTCCTTTTCTCAGGTGGTGGTACTGAGAAGAATAACCCGCCCCTTGCTGTTGTGTAATGAATGGATGAAGGGGAGATTGCGGTGGCAGGGCAGGTACAGCATGTGCGCAGGGACCTCAGCTCCGCTGCTGCCTACTCCCAAGCATGAGGTGTCTTCAGATAAGGCTTTGCCAGAAAGGGACCTGTGCACCCTGGGCTTCCACGCCTGTTGGGCGTCCAAAGGGTTGGGGAAGTAGGAATTGGAGGAGGAGCTGGATGGGGATGGACTGCCCCATGTGGGCCTTTGGCCTAAGCCTTACTGACCAGGTTGCCTGAGAGAGGAGATAGCAAAGGGGACTGAATGGAGGTGGGGTGGGATTGGGACAAGGATGACAGGCTTTACTTTTATGTGGTATGACAACCTGCCTTCACTTCTCCACACTCAAACACATTACATGATTTGCAAGAAAAAGATTTAATTTGAGTAGAAGCAGTGTTTCTCCTGGCTCTTCATTAATATATTAGACAAGTTTGTGGATGAGCGTATCAGATAAAAATCTGCAGTGGATTTGAGACTTTTCCAGGAACTAAAATTTATATAATGATATTCTTCATTATTAATATCCAATTACAGTTTTCTTTTTGCTGTTCTGGGGACAGAATCCAACACATTTGCACTGCACTACATCCCGTTTTTGTTTTTTTATTTTTAATGTTTTGAGACAGAGTCTCACTAAATCACTAAATTTCCCAGGCAGGTCTTGAACTTGTGACCCTCCTGCCTCAGCCTCCTAGTGTTGGGATTACAGTTGTACATTGCCATGCCTGACTTGGTTTGATTTTCTTTTTTGGAAGAACCAGGGATTGAACTCAGGCCCTTGTGCTTGCCAGGGAAGCACTTATTCCACTGAGCCATCTCCCCTGCCCTGGTTTGAATTCTTGACATTATAACCATGCCTTTTCTTTCAAAACATAATGTTGTGCATGTGGGTGAAACTGAAAAATGTGTGCATAGGTGGTTCTGTTATACTAATGTCATTTTATTCAATAGCATCTTATGGTTTACAGTGGCTTAGGCATAAATTTTCTCATCAGATGCAATCCTTTGAAGTCCATATTATCTCTAATTTTCATATGAGGAAACTAAGATTGAAAGAGCTGAAGCTAATTGTACACTAATACCTACAAAATTGCATGCTAAGTTTTTTGACTCTAAATCTGTTTCTCACTATAGCTTTTTTTTTTTTTTAAAGTCCAAAGGCTATGATTATCATTTGAAGGCCTTCTGACAACTCTGCTTACTGAGTAAATACTATGTCAGAAGTCAGCGGAAGAGACCAAAACGATACATCCTCTGTCTTCTGGTTGCTTTTGGTTTCATTTCAGAGATAAAACATAAATACTTACCTAAAATAGCTACAGGATGGAGTCAGATCAGAGTCTAGGGTCTAGACAACGTACAGTGCAAGTGATCCCAAACTATTAGAGAAGCTTGGAACAGAATGGGAACTCTTCTCTTTTTTTTTGAGACAGAGTCTCACTATGCAGTTCAGGCTGGCCTTAAGCTCACTTTGTAGTTCAGGCTGGTCTCGAACTCACAACAATCCTCCTGCCTCAGCCTCCCAAGTGCTGGGATTACAAGCAAGCGCCACCACACCTGGCTGGGAACTCTTCTAAAGAAAGCAAGGACTGGGTTTGCAGAACTGAGTAGGGCTGAGGTGTGGATGTCGAAATTTGAGAAATCAGAAAGGAGGAAATTGTGAAGTTTGCAGAAAGGTTTGTATAGGATAGAGAAGTGTTGCAGAACTAGAAAAATAACCCATTCTTTTGCATGTGGGTACATTGTGCATCAGTTCTGGGGTGTGTGTGTGTGTCTACACATGGAAATAGTACCTTCCTCATGCCGTGGGAAGAAATACACTTGAGCTTACAGAAGTACTGCTATTCTTTGAGAATAAACCGAGGACTCAAAATAGGTAATGCAGGAAAACATATGATTGGGAGGAAGATGAGCCAGTTAACTACATTAATATTAACCTTTTCAGGAGCTTTTCTGTTCTTCAGGGAGGGTCCTGCTGTGTTGAGACAGGTCTTAAACTCCTGGGCTCGAGTTTTGTTTCAGCCTCCACTTCTCAGGGAGCTAGGACTGCAGCAGGCCTGTGTCCTGTGCCTCACTTGGGGGTATGGTTTTTTTTTTTTTTTTTCTCCTTATTAAACAGGTTTGTGGACAGTGACAGTGGTGGCTGGTGATGCCCCTTGTGGATGTCTTTGTGGACTCACGTTTGGAATCTAAGTAAACCGCACATTCTCTTGAAAAAGTACTATTTCTAATATGATAGTAAAATGCCACCCTTTTCTCCAAAATAGGCAAAGAAACATCGAGGCCATGCTTAGGCTTTGAGTTGTTCAAGAAACCTTTCTCTATTAACCCCGTGCTTAGTTTGCATGGGGCCCTTCCTCTGTGCGTTCTCCAGCACTTGGTGTCCCCTGTGTGGCTCTGATCGTGCTGTATTGTGCCTGTGCCTTTAAAAATGCCTCTTCTCAGCTAACCTGGGTTTTATCATGCTGTCCCCACCACTGGCCAACAGGCAGTATATGTGGATGGAGTGAATGAATGAATGAGCTGTGAATGAATGATGGGTCGATCCTGCGCTGTCACCGGTTGATGATTTGGCCGACAGCGTGCTCAACGCGCCTAACCAGCCTTTTCTCGTTTTACCCTCCGATGGAGACCATGTGCTACCCTGAGCCTCGCTTGGCGATGCCGATAGCATAGAGGATACATTTTGGTCACCATTGACTTAAGTGCGAATAGTTGGTTGTGAAGCAAGCTTGCTCAGCTGCCTGCTCGGGTGCCGAACGGGTCTGTACCCCTGCTGTAGAACAGGCTGGTCTGCTTACCAGGTAAGACCGTGGTGTGCGTGTCTTCCTGGTTGTGAGTAGTGCTGTGTGACTTGCCCTGAGTCATGGGCCCAATGGTAAGGGAGTGCCTGCTGCTGCCAGACAGGATGCACTGAGCTCGGATGGCCCTGCTGTCCTCAGACGTACGGGTAGAAGGTCGATAACAATGGCAGGCATGTGAAAGGGGGAGTGACACGCACGGTAGCAGGGAGTACTACATCTTTTTTTATTTTTTTTTATGGAACCCAGGATTGAACTCAGGCCCCTGTGCTTGCCAGGGAAGCTCTTATTCTACTGAGCCATCTTCCCGGCCCAGTAGCAGGGAATACTGCAGAAAAGAAAAGGTAGAGCAGGAAGAGGAGTGGAGTGGTAAGGGCAGCCTCTTTCACGTGAAGTTTGAGCAAAATTTGCAAGCGGAGGAGTTCAGAGTGCAGGTAACCGGGGGAGAAGGGTCCAGGCAGAGGCCCTGTGGTAGAACAGCCTCATCTCATCCTGGAAATCCAGAGACACAACGGAGAAGAGGCGTGGGAGAAATCACACAGCGGGGAATAGTCCACCCAGGAACACCGTCTTGTAAGACTAGAGTTGCATTCCTGCTTCCATAGCCTGAGCTTTGAAATTTATCATTAGCATTATAGTTAGGACAACCATAATCTCAGTTTTGTTTTGTTTTTTTTTTTCCAGAACCAGATTGAACTCAGTCCCTTGCGCTTGCCAGGGAAGTGCTTATTCCTCTGAGCCATTTCCCCAGCCCCATTATTTCAGATTTTTGAAGGGACTCCTGACTTCTGAACAACCAGTTTTTTACAATATCCTCCCATTTATCAGATCATATTCCAGTTTGAGGTTTAAAACTGTAGTGACTGGGTTGGCCAAATAGCTCAGTGGATTAAAGCGCCTGCAAGCAGGAACAGGGAAGGGTGGTTTGATCCCTGGGCTTGCTGTGCCGGCCCTACCCCCCCCTACCCCAGAGGCAATTGAGACTGGGCAGGTGACTCGAGCCTGTAATCCCAGCTCTTGGGAGTCTGAGACTCTGAACACCCTGTAGACCCTTCCCTAAAATAAAAATTAAAAAAAAAAAAAAGCTGTAGTGACCAATTAGGATGGGATTATACTGGGTTCTTGACAGCTTTTCTTCATTAAAGATTGATTCAAATAATAAACTTTGAGAATTAAGGAAATTGTTGAGATAATGCTTCCCATGTTATTGTGACCTTTATATTCCCCTCCCCCCATATTTGGGATTAAACCCAGGCCCTTTGAACTGACCTATATCCAGCCTCTTTTTTTAGTTTTTAAATTTTGAGATAGGATTTTGTCAAGTTGATAAATTGCCCAGACTGGGCTTGAACTTGAGATCCTCCTGCCTCAGATGCACAGAGTGCTAGTATTACAGGCATGCTCCACGTCTGGTTTATAAAGCTTTTTAAAGATTCTTGATAAGAATCCCGTGAAAGACTGTGGAAGCCATGTGTGCCATGACTAAGGTGGTGCTGTCGGCCTGTGATGTCACTGCGCCTTCTGACCGTGTTCCGCTCTTGGGGCCTGTCTCTGAAGTCCCGCGCCCCGTAGCGGTGGTGAGAAGAGTGTGCGACACAGGACCACAGTGCTGGCCATGGACTGCAGCACACAGCCGGCAGCGCTTGCCATGGCTGGGCTTGTGTGGCACTTAGAACAGGTCTCCAATCAAAGCTGCCTTGGTGGAAACACTGCAGAGTCTAATTTACTTTTTTTTTTTTTTTTTTTTTTTTTTTGGTACCAGGAATCAAACTCAGGATCTTGCACTTACTGGGCAGGTGCTGTGCCACTGAACTATCTCCCCGGCCCTAATTTAATCTTTTTAACTTATGCCTAAAGTTCATCCTTTCCTCAAAGCAGTAGGAACAATTGAACTTCGAAAACGTATAAAATGCTAAAATCTCACCCTGTGGCCTAAGGTTACAGCTAGGCTAATCTCATTGACCTTCCTGAAATTAAGAGCAGCAGCCTGCACAGAAATTATGCTGGAGAAAAACTTAAGGTCCTCTTCTAGGAAAGGAAGTACCCTCCCTGACCTGTAAAAAATTCACCTCTTAGTCCTGGCCTGATGGTTCCATTCCCAAGCTGTGTAATTGAGTACTGAGTGGGTTATGGCATTGGGTCTAGGATTTCAGTGGCGAACCTGTTGGGCTGGAATGTAATTGTTTGCTGATCTTACCACATGAAGAGGATTAATAATCACAACCACACCCATGCTGCAAAGGCCTGGAATGCCCCATCCTGCCTACGAGTCCCTCCTGAAAAAGGAGACCTAATAGTTGGAAAAACTAAAGATGCTCTGCTTTGGATCCCACCATGTTAGAAGGCTTGTAATAAGGTGAAAATATTAAAAACCATGAAGTGCTTTATGCTGGCCATGCACTTAGCTGTATTGTATATTAGTCCTGTAAACATAAATTTTTTGTTAAGAAAGCCGACACTGGCACATGCATCTTCCTAGCCTCTACCTTTGCTTTTTCCTTTTAATTGTTTTCTTTAGAGAACCTAGGGAAACATATAAGCAGGACTGAGTGTAAAAATGTTTCGATTCAATGACAGGAGGTAAAATTAGACTAGCAGTGTTGACAGAGAGCCTCCGTCCCTTCTGACTCTTCCAGTAAGAAGCTTTGGAGCTGCTTCTTATCGTTACAGCACTTATAACTGGGTGGGTTTCCTTAAAGACTTGAAAGCCTTAAGAAGATCAGCACTTCCCTTGGGTTCTGGCAGATTGTGTAACGCTGGTCTCCTCTCTAGGTATCTGGTGACCCATCTCATGGGGGCAGATCTGAACAACATCGTGAAATGTCAGAAGCTCACAGACGACCATGTTCAGTTCCTTATCTACCAGATTCTCCGAGGTCTAAAGGTACAGACAGTATCAACAGTATTTTGGAGAGGTGAGCTGGGCAGCTCCTCCCCTCTATTCCATTAGGACTTAAGCAAGCAAGAAGCTCTTCTTTCGTAGAGCTCCAGCACGGCCTCACAAGGGTGCTCTCCCAGTGGCCACACTGTCTTTTGTGTTTTTCACACCTTGGATTGCTTTTCTTCGAAGCAAGGCCAGGCGTCTTCTCATTTTACCTACAGATACTCATTATAGTGAGTATCTGTAAATGCCCAAGAGATCAGAACTTTTCACAATTACACCTACAAACTAGTAGTTCTGGTGTGTATCTGGTTGGTACTATGTTGAGGCTTTTAAAAGCTGTCCTCAAGCCAGTTTAGTTGTGGGAGGAACAGATAAGCAATGTTTTAAAATTGAGCCACCTTTGATGTTTAGCACCTCTGAGTCCTTATTGAGCTGGAGCAGGAGATCAGAAAATAGGTTGAAAGCTCAAGTGAGCAGAGCCGATGGCTGTGTGTGGAAACCACTAACAGTCACGGTAAAGGTGCAGAACCCTCGTGTTAACACTGGTTTCTAAGGCCGCTCTGAACACCGGCGCTTCTTACCGACTCATGAGACCGTGCCCCAATAGGTCCTAGAGTAGGACAGCAGGAAGTCAGACACAGCTTTGCTCTAACTGACTGTTTTCTCTTTGCAGTACATACATTCAGCCGACATAATCCACAGGGTATGTGTTGTGGCTTTTCCCATCACTGCGGGGAGGTGAGGGGCTGGGGGGGGCTGTGGCTAGCATCTGCATCTGGACTTACTTGTGACCCCTGAGGTGTGGTTGGCTGAGTGCAGCTTTGCTGTAGGTTTAGACTTGAAAGAAAGTTCTAAGCGGTGCCTGTGTGGGGCTGATTTGGCCTGGAGGCTGATAGGGTGGAGATAGTGAGGTCTGAGGTCCGTGCGTGCGTGCCGTGCGTGCGTGCGTGCCGTGCGTGTGTGCATGCGTGCGTGCGTGCGAGGGCCTCACTGTTGGCTGCGAGGCGATCGCTTGTCACGCATTGCAGTTGACCTGTCCTCTCTGTTCTTGGTTCCTAGGACCTCAAACCAAGTAACCTAGCTGTGAATGAAGACTGTGAGCTGAAGGTAAGTGGGGGCACAGGGTTGACTGTTCAGTTCCATCTTGAGATGATTTGTTTGACCACTGGGGCAAACTTCCATCAGGAATTAATTTATAAGCCGTGACTTTTTATCTGAAAATTTGTATTGTTCTTAGGAGCATCAGACTTTGATGTTTAAACTGAAGACTGAGAAGGCTGTTTCAGTGACATCTAACGTGGCATTAGCTGTCTTTCCTCTTTTTTTTTTTTTTTTTTTTTTTGCGGAACTAGGGATTGAACTCAGGCCCTTGTGCTTGCCAGAGAAGTGCTTATTCCACTGAACCATCTCCCCAACCCCTAGGTGTGTTATTTTCATTATAAGATAAAATTGAATTAGAAATAAAATATTAATTATAAGAAAGAATAATTATAGTCTGACTGCCAACTAAGCAATTCTATATGATTATTAGAATAACTAGATTCCTAAGAAACACATGCCTGTAATTCCAGCACACAAGATGCTGAGGCAGGAGGTCTTTTGAGAGTTTGAGGCCAGCCTGAGCTACATAGCAAGACCCTGGCTCAAAAGGACGGAAAAAAAAAAGAGGGCAGGCAGAAACCCACTCACAATAATTCAAATATGAAATTAGGTAATTAAGTACTATTAAAAGAACAAAGAACTCTTCTACTTTTTTGTGTTTCTTTTTTTAATCAAATTTTGAAGAACAGCTATAGGGCTGAAGAGCTAGTTCAGTGGCTTAAATGCCTCCCGGGCTGGCAAGCACAAGATCATGTGTTTGATTCCCCAGTGCCTAAATATGTAAACAAACAATTACAATAAAATACACACTGGGCTGGCCAGGTAGCTTAAGTGGACTAAAGCACCTGCTTTGGCAGATGCAGGCAGCAGGGTTTAATCTCTGGTGTTCCACGTCAGCCCTGCCGTGGAACGTGCAGAGACCAGTGATTGAGAAAGCGTGGAGGTGCGCGCCTGTAATCCCAGCACCTAGAGGCTGAAAACAGGAGGGCCGTTACAAGTCTGATCTACGCAGCGACACGCGGTAGACCCTGTGCTAAATACGTTAGAAAGAAAAGTACACTATTTTGGCAAATTTACGTATCCGTGTGACTATAACAATTATAATAAAGATATGTCCATCATTTCAGAAGGTTCCGTGGCCCCCTTCTGAGTAATCTTTACCCTTCCATGCCTAATCCTGCCTCTGAGCAACTGCTGCTGTGCATTCTCGTACTACAGCTGGATCTTTCCCAGTGTTTCAAATTAGTGGGATCATGTTCTTGTGTGTCTGGCATTTGCTGAGTATGGTTTTTAATCTGTATTGTTGTAGATAGCAATAGCTTCTTCCATCTTAGCCCACTAGTAAGTAGTCCACTGTATGGGGAAGCTTACCCACCTACCTGTTCTGGGCATTGCTTCTATTCTGGCTTGGGGCTATGTAAAGCTCTTGAATTCACATGGATGTTTTTATTGTTCTGCACCTAGGAGTCACATTTTTATTTTTCATGGAATATATTTTTTGGATATATATATATTTTTTTTTTTTTTCTTTTTTTTTTTGTGGAACTGGGGATTGAACTCAGATCCTTGTGCTTGACAAGGAAGCACTTATTCTACTGAGCCATCTCCCTGGCCCCTTGTGGAATATATTTTTTAAGCCAGGTATGGTGCACTCTGTAATCCCAGCACTCATGAGGCTGAGGCAGGAGGATTGTTGTGAGTTTAAGACCAGCTTGGGCTACAAAGTAAGCCAAGGCCAGCCTGCACTGCATAGTGAGACCTATGTCTCAAAAAGACTAAATTAATTAATTAATCAATCAGTGTTTTTAAACGTCTAGTAGTGTGTTTGCCATATATCCTAAGCATGGACCAGGAAATCCATTTATGAAAACACTGTGTTGTTTTCCTTTCTTAATAAGACAACAGATTATTCCCTGCCTGTGGTAGCCATCTTAGTATCTTGCCTGGCCCAGCACCTGATTTCTCTTCTTGCCCTCAGATTCTGGATTTTGGACTGGCTCGGCATACAGATGATGAAATGACCGGCTACGTGGCCACCAGGTGGTACAGGGCTCCCGAGATCATGCTGAACTGGATGCATTACAACCAGACAGGTGCTGCTCGTCCTGGGGCTTTCTGCCTTACCAATACTAGTTTGAATGAATTTGGTAGAAAGGTAGTGACGTGTGTGAGCAGTAAGCATCTTTCTTGCCTTGGTGATCCTTTAAATGTCTGCAAATAGGAAGTACTTCATTTGCATGGATAAGCAAAGGCACTTTTATATACAGCTTCCAAACTGTAATTTAGCAGTTGTTGTGTTATTCATGTATATTTTCAATATAATTGCTGAATACTTCTTTCTGAAGATGACAGGTTCATAATCTTAACCTTCCTATATTATTTAAGAAGTCTGGTGATGAATGGGGGAGGAGGAGGACGAGGAGGGAAGGGAGGGAGGGAGGGA
>PVKA01021204.1:27637-39354 GCA_004027165.1 Ctenomys sociabilis | reverse complement strand
TTTTTATTTTATCGAAGTGCAAATATCAATGAGACAGTTTTAAGACAGCTTAACAGGACAGATTCAATATATTAATATATTGCAAACTGTTTTCATAATGTTTTGGTATAGTACAAGGTGCATACATGATATTATACTTACAGACCTTGTTATAGCAGATGTCTCTTATTAGTAAATTAAGGGGATGTAGCTGTTTATGTATTTTATTTTTTATACATGAATTATGTCAAAGATTCAATAATCAATACTTTCTACCTTGTTATTTTCCTAGTGGTTGTCCATAGTACTAGAAGCTGACATAATATCCTGTCCAACCACCGTTAGTGCAAATCTTGCCTCTTATAGAATTATGTAGAAGCATGGCATATCTATCCCAACTGTACTGTCCATAAACATACATCATGATTCTTCCTTTCTATACCCCTTCCTTTGTCTACACCTGTCAAAGATGGGCACTCCATTGTCATTCAACTAACTTAGGTGCTTGAACTCGACAACACAATCCAACACAGTCCAGCATTCCACAACAATAGTGAGTTATCTGAAGAAGTTGTCGACCACAGCCATTTAAAGCTCAACTTATTATTATGGCCCCTCGTTGTATACCTCATTTTTATACTTTTCTGCTGGATGGTTAAGACCTAGATAGAGCAAGACCTATATACCAAAACATGTAGTTTTTGTTTCTGATGAGTTCAGTGAAGTCCCCTCAGGGTTTATCTTGTAATCCTGTATGTTATTCTGTATATCCTTTGTCTGTGTCATCCATGTGGATGAGTCACGGCCAGTGCTTGACCAGTTTGCTCTCTGTCAGAGCCTGAGAGAAAGTTTTCTCTCCATGTGACTCCCTAGGCACACTGTAGAACTTCGATCTCTTTCCTCTGTGGCTCCATAATCTCCTCGTTCAGAAAATTTGGGGCTCAACTGAGTTTCATGATGCTATAGTACAGGTTCTCCTATGTCCTGAGTCTTCGCTAACCTAGCATGTGTTTATTCTATGTACAGTATATCTGTTATAAACATAATATATTTTTGAAAATCTTATTTATTTGTTTATTTTTGTTGGAACTGGGAATTGAACTCAGACCCTTGTGCTGCCAGGAAGTGCCTATTCCACTGTGAAAAGCTTAATTGTAATTAATGTGAGATTTATATATATATATATATATATATATATATATATATATATTTTTTTTTTTTTTTTTTTTTTTTTAAACAGGGTCTCACTATGCAGTTCAGGCTGGCCTTAAGCTCACTTTGTAGCTCAGGCTGGTCTTGAACTCGCAACAATCCTCCTGCCTCAGCCTCCCTAGTGCTGGGATTACAGGCGTGCGCCACCACGCCTGGCGAGATTTACATTTTAAACAGGTCAACTCAACTGCTAAAGCTACATAATAAAGAATATGATCTTAATGACCAAAAAATGTCATTGCAAAATACTGTACTCTACACTGAGATGAACAAGAAAAGAAAAATCAGATCTTTTCAAAACTATAACTAAGGCATAAGGAAAAAACTTCTCTCTTTACAAAGTTGTGTATAAGTCACAGGATCCACCAGATTGCTGAAATATAACCAAAATTCAAAACTGATTTTTGAGTATTGTGTGAAGCCAGACAAGAAAATTTGCATTTAACATTCTATATAACTTCACAGTAAAGATGGGATTTATAGACTAATGGCTTAACAAGAGTATTCCCAAAAAAGACCTTTTCCTTTTCATCTCCTATTATTGAATTATTTTGTAATGTAAAGAAAGTTTTTTTTTTTTTCAGAACCAGGGATTGAACTCAGGCCCTTGTGCTTTCCAGGGAAGTGCTTTTCCACTGAGCCATCTCCACAGTCCCTAAGAAATTTTTAACATAAAGCAATGCTCACATTTTCCCCTCTTTTTTACAGTATTATTTTAACTGTAAAAGAATATCATAATTAATACTTCCCTTTGCATTCCTTTTTGGCTCAACGGGGAAGGTACACCATATGAATGTACAAAAAAATATCAAATGGCTTTTTTTTAATTTAATGTGTAGGTATCAAACATCTTCCAGTGTTTAAGAATGTATTCTAAAATAGTGAGAGACTTTAACTTTCAACACTCCATATCAGACATACAAAAATAAATGATTTGGTAAATTGGTTAAATGCTCCTAACCCTGTAATTTTGTGCATAGAGCACCCTGTGCTGTGGAAATAACTGTTGTTAGATTTTCATTGTAACTGGACTGTTCAGGTTGCCCAAAGGGAAAGAACATTCCTAATTCTAATAAAATAAACTTTTATTTTGTTATTGCAAAAAAAAAATAAATAAATGATTTGGGAAGCCTCTATGCATTTCTATTTGATTTTTGTACCCTTATGGCATCCCTGGAGTAGATTCTACTCCATGTCAGGTGGATGCCATCTGGAGAGAGCAGAAAACATTATTCCACGAGCTGATCCACTCAAACTGTCCCACAATTATATCCTTCCAGGGAGCCTGTGAACTTACTCCTGTAGGACATTTATAAGTACAAGTTACAATTGTTCTTAATTGTGACAGGAATGTTTAAATAAGCAAGTGTAACTTTGTAACAAACATGCTATTTGTTCTTTGGAAGACTGCAGATAGATAGGAGTTCCAAGTAGTTAAGAGCACTTCTTTGGCTGTTTGTAAAGGAGATCATATCTAGAGGTAGATAAGAGCAGCAATTGACTTAAGGAATTCCACCCTGGGCCCTAGGGTAAAGAGGGACCCCAGACACTCATGTTGTCTAATCACCTAGGGCAATCTTTCCTCTCTCCTAGCAGCAGGACAAGTCTATGTTTTATTTAAATTTTTGAAGCTCACAAGTTAAATTTATATTTACCATTTAGCAATCACATTATGCGTGTTAGTCTTCTACATACACATTAAAGAAAAGGCTGACTAAAATCCCTTTTTTACTCTCAGAATATGTAAGGCACAACAAATGGAAATCACTGCCTGCTAGCTGCTGTGAAATGTAAACAGTTGCTGCATTTTGAAACTGTCTCATTACTATTTGTTTCTCAATAAAATTATTTTTAAAAAGGGGCTAGGGAGATGGCTTAGGAAAAAAAGGGCTGAGTTCAATCCCCTGTTCCACCAAAAAAAAAAAAATTAAAAGGAAAAAAAAAAAAAAACAGTTGCTGCAAGTCGCCTCAGCCTCATTTCTTTTTTCTCTTTCTTTCTTTCTTTCTTTCTTTCTTTCTTTCTTTCTTTCTTTCTTTCTTTCTTTCTGTCTGTCTGTCTGTCTGTCTGTCTGTCTGTCTGTCTGTCTGTCTGTCTGTCTCTCTCGTATTTAGTAGAGGGTCTACAGGGTCTCACTACATAGATGAGAATTGCAGTCATTTTCCTGTTTTCATCCTTCCAAGTTCTGGGATTACAGGGGGGAGCCACCATGCCCAGGTGGGCTCATTTGCCCTCTCAGTGTGCCCCGGTGGGTAGGGCCAGCATAGGCACGCTGGGGATCAAACCCTGGTCCCTGTGTCTGCCTAAGCAAGGCGCTTTGGTCTGTGCAACTATCTGGCCAGCCCTTTCAACTTCATTTCTGAAGGAAGGGGCAGTCTAAGGGCTTCTAAAATTGATTGAAAAGTTTAGGGAGAATTTCCAGTTTACTAGTGGAGAGAGATAAGTATGATAGATTTTCCTGTGATTGGGAGCCAGTTTCCACTGAGGAAACTTTGGGTATCTGCCAGAGAGTAGCCCTGGACATGATCTCTCAGTTGTTCTCAGGTTTTCTTTTTTTGTGGGGGGAGGGGGAACCAGGGATTAAACTCAGTGTTCTTAGTATTTTTGGCTTTTTTTTTTTTTTTTTTTTGGATTTTAGGTAAGGGTCTACAGTGTGTTCAGAGTCTCACTATTAGATTGGACTCTAGTAATCTGCCTCCCAAGACATGGGATTACAGGCATGTGCCACCACACCCAGTCTCAATTGCCAACTCAGCACAGCACACTCTGGGGGCTGGGCCAGCACACATGCCTGCCTGAGATTGAACTCCAGCAGCTGAGCTCTGCCTAAGCAGGCACGTTAGTCCGCTGAGTTATCTGGCCAGCCCTTGTACTTTTCTATAGCTGCATCTTTCCATTTTGCTAAGTAGACCACCTGCCACCTAGTTGTGCCAGGCAAAAGTCTTACAGTCACCTTGACACTTCTATCAAATCCACACCCAGTATTCAGCCTACCCCAGGATCCTGTCAGGGGTGTGTGTGTGTGTGTGTGTGTGTGTGTGTGTGTATGTGTTTTCTGGTACTGGGGATTGAGTCTAGGACTTTCACACTGAGTTACAACTCTGGCCCTTAAAAGTTTTTTTTTATTTTTTTATTTTGAGACAGGATCTCATCAAATCACTAATTTATACAGGCTTACAATCTTCCTGCTTTAGCCTCCTAAGGTGCTGGGATTACAGGTATGTGCCACCATGCCTGGCTCTCTTAGCAGTTCTACCTACAAAACATATTCAGGGCTTCAGTGCATAGCTCAGTGGTAGAACACTTTCCGAGCCTCCATGAAGCCCTGGGTTCAACATCTCGGGACTTTAAGAAAAAAGGAAAGAAAAAAAAATATATATATATATATATACTTGTGGTTTTTCATATACTTGTAATCTTAGCACTCTGGGAGGCAGAGGCAGGACTTACAACTTGTCTCAAAATTAAAAGAAATAAAATAAAAAAGGCTGTGAATATAGTCCAGTGGGAAGGCTTTTGATTCAATTAATAATACCACACACACAAAGTATATGATATTTTCTTTTGGTTTTGAGACAAGATCTCACTACGTAGCCCAGGCTGCTGGTCTCAAACTCACAGCAACCCTGCTGCCTCAGCTTTCTGAGGATTATAGATGTGCACTGGACTGGAACTTGAAGAAATCCACCTGCCTCAGCCTCCCAAGTGCTGAGATGGCAGGTGTGTACCACTGTACCCAGCTCTTTTTATTTTTGAGACAATCTTGCTACACCACTAAATTGCTTAGTCTATGCTGGAGCTTATGATTGTCTTGCCTCAGCCTCCCAGAGTGCTGGGATCTAGAAAGATCTTCTTGGAAAACCAGTATGAGATTATGTCATTCCTTTGCCCAAAACCTTCCAGTGGTTTTCTCCCTCCCTGAGAACAAAAGCTTTTGTCCTTACAGTGGCCGCTAAGGCTGTACAGAATTTGCCCCCTTCCACCATGTTCACTCTTACCCCATCCTAGAGTTCTTTCTTCTTGTTGAGTCTACTTCATTTACATTTCTTCACCCCTCTTCCCAGAATGTGCCCGGTACTCTCCTGCATCAGGGGCTGCCTCCGTGCTCTTCTTGGAGTGTCCTCCTCCTGGCTAGCTGCTTCTATAGGTCTGTGCTCAAATACCACTGCATCTGCACAGGCCCTCCCGACCACACTGCGTCACATTCCTCCACATCCATGTGCTTTCCCTCTCTTCTGCACTGTTGCCTTTTGTAGTGTGTGTATGTATCTGCCTGCCATTGCCCCTCGTGTGAGTTCTGAGGGTAGGAACTTGTGTGCTTTTGCCACGGCTATATCTCCTGTGCTTAGATTAATGTCTTTCATGTAGTGGGTGCTCATGATGTGTGTACTAAACCTGAGGTGCACAGCCTTCTTGGACCACAGCACCAACCTCCCAGCTGAACTCCTGTCTGCTTTCCTTCAGGGCATTCACCACACTGTGAGATTATCTGTCAGAAGTTCAGATTACATCATCTCATTTTCCTTCTTAAAATCTTTTTGAGGGTTTTGTTTTGAGATGGAGTCTTGCTATGTAGCTCAGGGTGGCCTCGAACTTGCAGTGATCCTCAGCCTCCTGAGGGCTGGGATATAGGCATGTGCCATCACATTCAGCCTAATATTTTTAATTTGTAAGAACTATTTTTTACTTTTGAAATGACGTTGCACTATTTAATTAAAGATGATAAAATATTTCTAACTTTAAAAAATGTAGTCATGGCTTATAAACATGAAAAATACGTTGAGTATACCACTGATGGGCTCTTGTGGAGTACTAGTTTCTTAATAATTTGTTGAATTCTTTGTATTTGAAGAATAATGCTCATCTACAGGTTATTTCATATAGTCTTTCAATATTCATAGGTTTGGCCAGGGGTGTAGCTTTGTGGTCTAAGCACCTGCCTTCCCAGCACAAAGACCTGGGTTTGATACCCAGTACCACATGACTATGGCCCCAAAACTGGGTGTGTTGGCCACCAAAACCAGGAGTTGTGGTGCACATCTATAACTCTAGTGCTGGGGGAGGCTGAGAAAGGAGGATCTCTATGAGTCTGAGCTGTATAGTGAGACCCTGTACCAAATAAATAAATTTAAAACAAAAAAAGGGCTGGCCACATAGCTCAGTGGACCAAATCATCTGCTTAGGCCAGGGTTCAATCCCCAGCATCCTGTGCCGACCCCTTCCCAGGGGCGCGCTAAAATGGTGATTGAGACTGGGAGTGCTGGCACGTGTCTGTAATTCCAGAACTTGGGAGGCTAAAAATGGGAGTTTCACTACGAGTCGGATCTATGTAGTGAGACCCTATATACCCTGTACCAAATACATTAAAAAATTAAAAAAAAAGGTTGACAGGTTTGTATTTAAAAACATGTGGAACAGGAAACAAATGTCACCTTTCTCAGCTCTTTAAGACAAATTTGATTTCTGTTATTTTGTTTTTTCTATCCCTTCTCAGCTAGTCTTCAGCTATAATTCCTTCTTTCATTTTCTGTATTCTTTCCTGGATTTCTTCTTTCAGCTTCTACAGTAGGTGAATATTCAAAGTGTATCTTTTCCCATAAAGCTTAATTCTACCTTTGAGTAAATTTTAAAATATACTTAGGTATAGTTTTATGTATTTATTTTTATTTTTTTGGTGGAACTGGGGATTGAACTCAGAGATAGTTCCCTACTTGCCAGGGAAGCGCTTATTTCACTGAGTCATCTCCCGAGTCCCCAGGGATAGTTTTAAAAGGAGCACTTTTTGTGGTTCTTTTGCTACTTGTTGCCATATTTCTATGACCCTGTTCCTCGTTTGCCTTACATAACAGTTTACTCTCCTGCTTCTTTATCCACCTCTACAGAATGCACTTTTCTGTTCCACTGCTCTGTCCTCACTCTTTAAATGATGTCTCTTATTTGTTGCTTGTCCTTTTCCTAGTGCATTTCTCATGTACACCCATACTTTATATTCTTTTATAGGATGAATCTTGTTCTACCAAGCGAGCTTGTCTCTGAGCTCCAAGACAGCTTGGATGAACCCTCAGTGCACTCTTTTGGACTCACTGCACTTGTTGTTGTTTAATGTCCAGCTTCCTGAAGCCAGGGGCTGTATCTCTCTGACTCTCTGCTGATATCTCCTGTGCCAGGCACAGTGTTTGAGATTAGCTGCTCAAAGAATAACTTTAAATAGTCACAAATGTAAATAAAATACACTTTAACCCAATTTATTCTTGCATCTTTCCTCACATAAACTGCAAGCATTTTATTTTTACTTTTGGTGGCACTGGATATAGAACCCAGAACCTTAAGCATGCTATCCCAGCCTGGTCTTTCTTTTGTGTGTGCACAGGGTCTCACTGCACAGCTCAGACTCATAGTGATCCTGTTTTCAACCTCCCTAGTGCTGGGATTACAGGCATGCATGAGGTCCTGAGGTGGGGCCGGTGCAGCATGTGGTGCCAGGGATCGATCCCTGAACCCTTTGCTTGTCAACCTGGTCTTGAACTTAAAATGATTCTCGTGCTTCAGCCTCTAAGTGCTGGGATTACAAGCATGTGACACTACACTCAACTCACACTGCCATTTTGATACAACCCTGGGCCCACAATATATGTTTTTCTTTTTAGATTTTTGAGATAGGGGCTCACCATGTAGTTCAGGCAGGCCTTGAACTCACTATGTAGTCCACACTGGCTTTGAACTCATGGCAATCCTCCAGCATCAGCCTCCTGAGTGCTGGGATTACAGGCATGTACCACCATGCCCAGCCCTAAATTCTTATCAATAAAAAAATTACTTGTTTAGCCTGTTTTCTGTACTTCATTTTCTATCTCCCCAAAAACCCATCGTATAAGTGCAACCTCAGTAACATTAAAAAAGAACAAGTGTGAAAAAGAAAATGTAACAGTAACTATGTTCTGCTGTTCAAACCTCTTTTATTATTACTTTTTGGTGGTACTAGGGATTGAACTCAGGATCTTCCTTTGCCAGGCAAGCACTTATTCCACTGAGCTATTTCCCCAGCCCTCTGTCCAAACTTCTGCTGAAACTCTTCAGCTTGGATTTGAGGCTTTGGTCCCAACCTTTTTGAGACAGTGTCTAGACTTGCCTTCACCAATCTCCCTCCCCTTTTTAAATCAGTGTATTGTTTGCAATACATAATAAATATTCATTGTGAGGAACTGGTACATGTATATATCACACAAATCTTTCTTTAACCTTTTTGGTCTTCTTTACAAAGCGCTTACTATATATGTGAAGCACTAGCTTTGTCACTGAGGCAGACAGCTGCAAATTCCAGAGAAGCCAGTCTCCTTGCAGTCCTTACAGATACTAGCCTGGGCAATTTATCAACTTAATGAGAGCCTGTCTCTATACAAAAAAAAATAGAAAAAGGGCTTGGGATGTGTCTCAGTGCAAAGGTCTAGGGTTCAATCTGCAGTACTAAAAGAAAAAACCATAATCAGCTGGGGTTTTGCCCATTGCCAGTTTACAAATTCCATCTAAAAACTGCGGTGTCCAATAGGGTGGCCACTAGCCACATTCAAGCACTCAGTAGTTACCTGAGGCAGCACAGAGCATTTCCATCATCGTGGAAGTGGAGGTGTGGTGCTGGCTACGAGTCCCCAACTCAGCACCCCATATCACCTAGGCTGGCATGTACTTTAAAGTAGTACTAGCTCCCAAGATAGCTAATGCAACAGAATACTTCGAAACTATTAAGTGATACAGAAATGAGATACAATAAATGGGTTTAATTTTTGCTTTCATCACAGCTTTGGTCTCTTCAAGGAAATTCTAGCTCTTTTCTTGCACTTTTCCCATTCCCGTAATTTAGGTCCTGAAAGACACACAGTTGAAGTGTTTATCCCAGGGCTAAAATCCAAATAACACCTTCCTTGAATCTTTTAACCCAGGACTCTACTTCACTACCTGCCCTCTGTTTCTTTCCCTAAAAAAGACATGAATTCATATTTTTCAAAAAAAACAACAACAAAATATTTATTTTGAGACTTCAGAATTATGGAAAACCTAAGTAATGGGAACTGGAACTTCGTCAGAGTCTTCTGGGAAATGGGAAGTACCACCCTCTGCAGCATCTTGATGCTTTCCTAGTTTAGCAATCAATTCTTTCGCTGGATTAAAGACACCATTGGTCTGCTGGTCACAGACATAGCAGCGCGAGGTGGTGCGGAAATGCTGCAGTGCACAACCCTCGCAGAAATAATGCCTGCACTTGGTGACAACTGGGTTTCGGAAGGTCTGGCGACAGATGAAGCACTTGAATGGTATTTCCTCATCATCACTTCCTACTTCGTAGTTTTCATCCTCATAGACACCATAGCGACCCTCGTCAAGCTCACGTTCGATTTGCCACCCGTGCTTGTAATCTGAGCGGTCATGGAGGAATTTGCAGCTGTCTCCGAAGCCGCAGAAGCCAGTCTCCTTATAGTCCTTACAGATGTCAGGCTGGTAATCCCAGCGCACCGTGGCCCGTAGATGCTCAGGTGCTCGGATGGGGCCCTTCCTCACCATCCCGGAAGAAGCGTTGCCCATAGACGTATCCTTGGGTTTCATGTATTTCTGATAATTATTGATTCCCCGATAGATCTTATCATCTTCCTTGCCCCTAAGCTCCTCCTGGATCTTCTGGCTGCGCTCAAAAATGGCTTGGGCGTCCCGTTCCTTCTCTGTGTCCAGCTCGTAGACAGCTGTCGCCCCCATATCCTCTGGCCCCACAGGTTTCGCCGAGCGGGTGGACTTGTAGACCACGCCGAGACTCTCGGGCTCCTTCTCCTCCTCCTCACTGCTCAAATCGCCGTAGGCCGCTCTCTTATTAATGCTGCCTCGAGTCCTCTGTATCATTGGATTGTGGATTGCCCGCTTCTTCTCCGGTCGGACCACAGTGTTGCCTTCGTCACCGCTGCTGCCGCTTTCCCCAGAGTCTGGATCGCATACTGGTCGCTTTCTGCGGCCAGCAGCCCCTCTCCGCCCAGGCTTTTTGAAGAGGAAGGTGCATACCTGGGCTGCCGACTTTTCCGGAGAAAGCTCCTCTGCCATTTTGGAGTCCCGAACCCCGAAACTGCTGCAGCGTGGAGAACCAGGCCGGACCACTCCACGTAACGTCAAGTCGCGCGCTCCGCAGCAAGTCAGAGCAAGAGGAACTAGTGGAAGAAGTACATGACAACGAGCGCAAGAGTGCGAACGCCAAACACTTTTTGAGCCGTAGCAGACGCCGTAGCGTCTTCCGGAAACGTAGATGGTGACACGCAGCCGCGGAGCATACCGGGAAGAAAGCTGAAGCCGGTCACCTTTCAGAGTACCGGAGGGTTGGAGTAACCGAGCCGAGATGTGGTTCGAGATTCTACCTGGAGTTGCCATCATGGGTGTGTGCTTGGTCATTCCCGGAGTGGCCACTGCATACATCCACCGGTTCTGTAACGGGGGCAAGGTGAGGCGGCCTCCCGGAGCCTACTGCGAGTACCGGCGTTCCCGAAATGGCGGGGAGGGGGTGTTGGGAGGCCGTTAGGATGCAGTTAGCCTTTCCGAGGCTGAAAATGGAAAGAATGGCCCTCCTCTTTCTTTGTGTTGACTTAAAGTGGAAGGTAGCGGAGTTCACATTCTGGCTGTAGGTGGAAATAGCTAGTGTTTGGGTGAAGAAGAGTGGGTCCCTGGCAGGGTAGCAATCGAGAACTGAAGAAGGAGGTTGGAATATAGGTCTGGATTCCTGGACCCTACCTCTTCTGCCGCCGACTGGTCACCTTGTCTATGTTAGTTTTAGTTTCTTACACTCCTTTCTTTGCAGTTTCTTCTTTTTCCTTACTCTTAAGTACCGCTCCACCCCCCAACTTCTTTCGTGTCCCGTTTGGTTTTGCAAGCCTTTTAGGAAGTCACATCAGGATTTTCATATTCCCCTCTTCCCAGACCTTCGCATTTCTAGAGCACAGTCAGAATGTAAATTGATTTGCATTTTGATTTTGTGTTTGTCCTGTACATGTGAGCTACTTATGTTGCTTTTGTTGCAAAGCAACAAATAGACATTTCTACTTGGGGAAGAGGGAGAGAGAGAAATACTGATAATGTTAAAAGTCAAAATTCCAACTAAATTGTAGTGGTCTGATTTTATATAGAAGATTCTGATCATATATTTTTTTTTTCTGATCTTATATTGTTAATTTAGGTTTTATTTCAGTAATGATTCCATTTTCTCTAGCATGTCATTTCTTTTTTTTTTTTCCAAGCATGTCATTTCTTGTAAGTGAAAAGAACCATTTGTGTAAATTGCAATAATATCTGTCTTCTGATTGAAGGAAAAAAGGGTTGCCCACTTTCCATATCAGTGGAGTTTGATGGAAAGAGACAGGCGCATCTCTGGAGTTAATCGTTACTATGTGTCAAAGGTAAGATGATCCAGACACTAGCCATTTGCCAGGATTTGGGTTTTAGCAATGCCTTGCAGTAGGTCACACAGTACTAATATAATTTTTTTTTTTTTTTTTTTTTTTTT
>PVKA01021204.1:13103-27537 GCA_004027165.1 Ctenomys sociabilis | reverse complement strand
AACTGGGGATTGAACTCAGGCCCTTGTGCTTGCCAGGGAAGCATTTATTCCACTGAGCCATCTCCTCAGCCCCTATAATTTTTATATTTTCTCTACTAGCAAGTTAAACTGCCTTTTATGTGTGTAGTCTTTTGTAGTGCCTGTGTAAATTCTTTGCCTATTCTGCTTGTCTTTTTTTGTGTTTATAGTAGTTCCTAGTGTATTCTGGATTTTAATTTAATTTAACTTTTTATTTTTGTGGTGCCAGGGATCAAATTCGACCCTGTGCTTGCCAGGCAATCACTTATTCCACTGAACTATCTCCTCAGCCCCTGAATTTTAATTCTAAAAAAAAGTTTATATATGATAAATGTTTTTCCCATCTGGTCTCTTTTTCACTTCGCTTTTTTTTTTTTAATCAGATAGTAGGTTTTGTTTTGTTTCTGAGACAGGATAGTTTTAATAATTTTTTTTTGGCAAAACGGGATTAAACTCAGGCCCTTGTGCTTGCCAGGCAAGTACTTATTCTACTGAGCTATCTCCCCAGCCCCTTAAATTTCGATATTTATCATATTTTATCATTCTGGATTCTGGGTTTTATGTATTCTTTTATAAGACATTTTTGAAACCCAAGGTTATAAGACATTTATTCAAATGTACTATTAGTAGCTTTTTTTAAACATTTAGTTCTTTGCTATGTCTACTGATCATTTTAGGGTGTAGTATTAAGAGAGGAGAGGATTTAACTTTACTTTTTTTTTAGGAGGTAGCCTATTGTCATAATTGTCCATTTACAGAATGGCCCATTTTATATGATACTGTTTTAAGAAACTAAAGTTCCACATATACTTGTGTCTGTTTCTTGAATTTGTTCTTTTGTACTATCTGTCAGTTGTTGCGCCAGTACCTTATTTAAGGAATTAGTGTAGATATATATTTGACTGAATCATAAAATTGCTCTTTGTGGGCTGGGGAGATGGCCAAAAGAAAATTGCTATTTGTAGGTAAAAAATGGACTAGTAACATTTTCATGTGGCTTAGTATAATAGTGTGGTTTTATAGAATCATTTTAACACCTTGTAGTTGCTTTTTTTTTTTTTTTGCGGAACTGGGGATTGAACTCAGGTCCTTGTGCTTGCCAGGCAAGCACTTATTCTACTGAGCTATCTACTGTAGTTGTTACTACAAGTAACAACTTGTAGTTACTTTTTAATTGGTCTGTGCTCATTTATTTTTTATAGTAAACACAGATAAATAATATTTTCATTTATACATAAGAAAACAGATGGTCAGAATGGTTAAATACTATAAAGACTTAACCTAGGTGACCTGACTTTCAGTATACAGCTATTTGAGGATCAAATCTAGGAACATGAACAACATAGGTATAGTAGTTCTCCCACTTACCTGATTTCACTTTTTAAGTTTCAGTTACCCATTCTCAACTGTGGTCTGAAAATATTAAATGGGAAACTCCAGAAGAATATTCTTAAATATTGAATAACTTGCATATTACTATTGCTTTATTTCATTGTTATTGTTAATCTCTTACTGTGTCTTAATTTATTTATTTATTTATCTTTTTGAGACAGGGTCTCACTCAGGCTGGTCTTAAGCTCACTTTGTAGCTCAGGCTGGTCTCAAACTCAACAATCTCCTGCCTCAGCCTCCCGAGTGCTGTGTGTCTAATTTATAATAGGAATATATGCAGAAAAAAAAGGCTTGGTACTACTTGTGGTTTCAGGCATCCACTAGGGGTTTGTGAACCTATCTCTGGAGGTAAAGGGAAATACCTGTGTCTCCTCCTCTGGAGTTAGGGTTCTCAAAAGTATAGTTCACGAATAAGCATTAAAATAACCTGGCATATGAAATAGAATTTGGATTTCTAAGGGGTAGTTCCTAGAAATAAATAATTTTAACTTCTCAAGGTAGTTCTTGAACTAGTAAACAAAATACCTGATCTGTTTATTTTAATAGCTGGAGAACTGTCATCACGGATTAATATTTTTCATTTTTGGATTCTAAACTATTTGCATGTGAATTGAATAAGATAAGTAGGCTTTTTGAAAAATAGTGTTGTACTTACAGGGCAAGGGTTTTTGAATTGGGGTCCAGCTCTGCTACTTCCTTATAGACTTAAGCCAGTGATTTGTAACCTGAGCATTTCCTCATCTAAGAAATGTGGGAATGAGGATAATAGTGTCTACCACATGTTTGCCTTTATTTTGTGAAACAGATTTTATCTTATTATACTCTGACTCATGGACAGTCCTTTAGTAACTAGTTGTTTGACTCAAATTCTGATGGGGTAGCAGAAAAGTCTTTTCATGGAAATTAGTGTGTTGGCTGCTGCTGACAGAAAATAAGAAATAGAAATCATTAAAAGTTTTAATGGCTGAGGAGATAGCTCAGTGGCTTAAGTGCCTGCTTGGCAAGTGCTAGGTCCTGAGTTCGTTCCTGAGCAAAAACAAACAGACAAAACAAATCGTTAAAAGTGTTTTTCTTTTTCTTTATGTATTTGGTACAGGGCTTTACTACATGGCTTGGATTCATAGTGATCCTCCTGTTTTTAGCCTCCCCAGTGCTGGGATTACAGGCCTATGCCACCTGTCCTGTCTACAAGTTTTTCTTTAGTGATTGTAAAAGTCAGTCCAGTTCAATTTTGTATTGCTGCTATTAGAGAAATGTGAAAACAGTTTGCTTCAATGTCAGAGAATACTGTTTGATGACATTGAAAATAAAGTATGTAGTACATCTTTGATGGAAATAGAATTCTTACATCCTCTTTTCTAAATTGTTTTTCAGGGTTTGGAGAACATTGATTAAGGAAGCATTTTCCTGATTGATGAAAAAAATTAGTTACGGTCATCTAACCTGCTGGAAGTTTAAGCAGTATAATATGTGACATGCAGTTTAGTTTAGTGTGTTATGTAATGCTTAATAAAAGTAAAATGAAAAACAAAAAGGCATTTATTTCTTCAAAATGTACAAGATCAAGCAGCCTACCCAACATAGCTTTATTATTTAAAAAACCTCGAAGGCAACCAAAACTTGTAAAATTACGCATGTAACATATGTTTCCATGCCTACCACTTCATAAACTGTGTTATAATCATCATTGTTGTGATGGAAAATGGATGGCTCCTGAGACTGTATGTTAAGTGAAATAAATTAGACACAGAAGGTTAAAAGTTGCATGGTTTCTCTTATATGAGAAACCCAAACTATAATCTAAATTGTAAATCCAAATGTGTGGACTTCAGCAGCACATAGACTAAGTAGTGAACCAAGGGAAAGGTGATAGGAAATGTTGGAGATGTGGAAGGGAATGGGGGAAAGGGGGGAGAGTGGAATAGGGAGGGGAGAAAACGTAAGATGATTAAGATATTCTCCAAAATGAATGTAATTGTTATATATCACAAACACATAAAATGAACAAAAAGAGACTACATAGAATTCTGAGGTTGCTAGGAAAATACAGAGAAAAGTATTTTTTTTCTCAGTTCTTTTTCTGGATCAGTCCTACAGTATTTAAATGTCTAGCTAGGTTTTCTTTTTTTTTTTTTTTTTTGGCAGAACTGGGGATTGAACTCAGGACCCTTGTGCTTGCCAGGCAATGCTTATTTTACTGAGCTATCTCCCCCACCCCTAAAATTCTAGCTAGGGTGCTGAGGGTGTAGCTCAATAGGGAAATGTTTCCTAGCATATTCAAACCTCTGTTCTATCCCCAGTATGCCAAAAATAAGAAAAATTCCAGCTAAAACACTTTTTTTTTTTTGTCCTTAAGGCCGTCTTTCTTTGCAGCTCAACTTGACTGCATTCATTTTGTAGCTCAGGCTGGTCTTGAACTTGCAATGATCCTACTGCAGCCTTCTGAGTGCTGGGATTATAAATGTGCACCATCACCCTGCCAGGATGCTTTCAATAGGGAGATTGTATTCTTAATTTTCACATTCTGTGTGGTATCTAACAGTACAGTATATGCTCAAGCATTGATTTTTGTTTTAGGATAGAATATCCTAAACCAACAATCATTTGGTTTATTACAATGAGTGTAGTTCCAGGTTCAGAAGTGGCACATACCTATAATTCTAACACTCAGGAGGCTGAGGAAGAAGGATTTGAAGGTTGAGGCCAGTTTGGGCCTGTCTCAAAGGTAGAGCTCAGTGGTAGGGCAGTGCCTTGGGTTAATCACTAGCCTGCAGAGAAATCCTTTGAAATACAAGTTACATGTTGAACATTAAAGGTAACTAGTAGGGAGACTTGAAGTCTACCATAAAGATGCTGCTATCTTATGGCTAGGAGTGTGGCTCCATGGTAGAGCATCTGAATGTGTGTTGCTATGGGTTAAATCCCCAGTACCACCAAATTTTTTTAAAAAGATGATGCTACTCTATATAGTAACACTATATGGGATATCAGGACCCCTACACAAAATTGTATTTCTTATTCTAGTGCTCAAACCCATGGCCTTGCTACCATGGAGTTATATCGTTAGCCTGCTAAATTGTTCGTCTTGGCCTTTTTCCACTGTATCATCTGACCTAATGATGATCTTAAACACACCTCCCCTGTATAATTTCTACTACATTTTATAGAGCAGGGTTTACAGAAAGGAGGTGGCATTCCTAGTTAAGAGTAGGTCTATGTTGTGCCACCTGTCACAATGCAGCAATGACCTTTATTCAAGAAAATCCCTCACTATGATTACAAATTTATTAGAATATTAGTGCCTCACAGGTCTCAATTAACTCAAAAGTATCCCCAGAAAAGAAAAAAGATGGCAAGTAGTACAGATAGGCAGCTATGGATATAGATAACTGACAACATTACTAAATCTATCATCAGCTCTGTTCATTTTTAAGTTTGTTACTTCTCTACTTTTCTCTAGGTATGGAATTCACTAAGTTTATCTCCTTAGTGAGGAGCTATAAAATGACAAGTGAAGGGTGGTCAGGTGGTCAGACTGTTAGGATCTACAGGCTTCCCTTCAGGCTTCTTCTGTGAAATTGAGCCATATTTATATATTTTACTGCCCGGGAGCAAACCAGATTAAAACATTTGGGAGGCTAGATGATGATTAGATTTCACTTGATTCAAATGTAATTAAGAAGGTTTTCTTATAGCCATTTTGAGAGATGTGGTCTGAATAGTGACATCAAGTCTGTCACCTACTTTTCTGGCCTATTGAAATGCTGCATGAGAAATAATGCCATCCAAATTGTTTTTATTAACCATGTTTAGCTTTAAAAATAGATAACATCCTTATATAGTCCCAAACCCCAAAATACAAGGCATGTGGTGAAAAGATATTTTAATCCTGTCTAGCATTCATCATACTATAGCCCAGTGTGTCTTTATGCATAAAAAATACAAATGTGTGCTTTTTTTCCATTTGTATACAATGATAGCATTGAATTTACTGTTTATCATGATGCCACTCTGTGCTTCTTCTCAAATTTTTTTAAAATTTTTTTGGCAGAACTGGGGATTGAACTCAGGCCCTTGAGCTTGCCAGGCAAGTGCTTATTCCATTGAGCCATCTCCCCAGCCCCTTTAAATTTTAAAGAGTGAAATAATATTTCAAAATAAGATAATAGGAGGGTAACAATGGCTAATACATTGTGTATTGTTATTTGATACCATTTTGCAAGAATGACTTGTTCGAAGTTATGTTTACTAGGCTGCCAATAGTTATTTCTGGGGCTGAATGAAATAATAAACAGGTAAAGAGTGAAGAAAAAGAGAGAAACCATACATAGAAGGGAGAGGAAGAGAATGGTATTGCTCTTTGGGAAACATTTTAAATGAGATATTTGTGAAAAAATTTCTAGAACCAACATTTAAACTCATAAAGACTTAGACATTTAAAATTCTGATTTGTCAGATGAAACAAAAGTTCAGGGACAGGGAAGAAATCACTTAGTGACAGAATTTCAACTGGAATGCTGAGGTTTTGACTCACAAATGAGTGTACTGTGTAGTTCACTTCAGTAAACCCTGGCCTCAAAGCCAAGTGTGGCACTGTGTCATCCTGGCACTCTACGAGGCTGAGGCAGGAGGATTGAAAATTCGAACTCAGAAGCTTAAAGCCCTAGTGAGACACTAAATCAAAAAGAAAGTTGAAAAAGGCTAGGGGTGTACCTCAGTGCAACAGCTGGGTTCAACTCCCAGTGCCACTGTGCCTCAGATTTGAATGACACAGCACTCCTCTACAGAAGCACACAGTCATGTGACACAGTTGTATATGGGGGCACAGAAGTGAGGTTTGACTCTGCCTTGGGATGAGGGAACAAGAAAGGCATAGGGTAAGTTTCCAGGTGTGTCTACACTGAACTAAGTTTTGATGGCTGGGCGAGGTTTAGAAGGCACAATTGGGGGATGATATTCCTAGCCTAGGGAGCAGCATGGGGGTCAGAACAGGAACTATCATGGCTGGATGGGCAAGCTCTACAAGTTGTTCTGCAGAGCTAGAGCAAAGAGCACCAAGTAAAGTGACCAGGAGAATGGAGAGGTCGGCAGGGCCTGGCATGGGAAGGGCCTAGCTTCCCTCTGCAGAAGGAGCAGGCCAGTGCTGTGACTTGCAAACAACTTCCTGGCTTCTCTGCATAGGGCAGATTTCAGTGCTTTGCCCCTTAGGCCTCAACATGCATTCTGCCTTGTCACAACAGGAGGAGTTGCTAACATTAGTGGGTATAAGCAGAGGTGATGTTTCTAAACATCCGACAGTGGTTGCCTGCCCCTTAACCCTTCATGACAAAATTTCCAGTAGTTTCCTTCTCTCAGATGTTGAGACAGAGCACAGGGAGCAGCTTCCCATGAGGAGGCCCTGCCACCTGTGCCTTGTGTGACCTCCAGTAGATTGCACCGTTGATGTGGCCTCAGTTCTCCAAAGAGGGCAGTGAGTATCAGGGATAAGCTCATCAACTTATGCAGGTGATGTAGTCTGTTTGTGTACACACTTATGGCCTCAGGAAGAGGAAAGGGGCTGTTGATTATTTTTTTTATGAGCAGAATATATTTAATGACAGAAAGCTCTTATCCAAGGGAGGGATGGGGGGGCTGAGCAGGTTGTCCCTGGGCTGTGGTTATAAGTACTCCTGTAACAGTTCTCGTCCACCTAAGTCCCCTGAAGGCACTTACACAAATGTGGTGTTGGCAGAACACTTAGGCCTGGTCTCTGGTTCCTTGTTAGTGTGGACACAGCCAGGGAATCTTACTGCTACAAAGATAATAGTAGGAAGAACTTCAATGAAGAGATTGTTCTAGAAGGCAGCTATGCTTACCACTATACCACCAACACAGGCAAGACGTTGTTCTGAAGGTTTTTTTTTTTTTTTTCTTTTGTGGAACCTGGGATTGAACTCATGCAAGCACTTATTCTACCGAGCTATCTCCCCAGCCCTACAGTTATTTTTTTGAAAACAGAATCTTTTTAAAAAAATGTGGTTTAAGTTGAGCATGGCATGGCCTTTAATCCCAGCACTTGGAAGGCTTAGGCAGGAGGATTGCTGTAAATGCTAGGCTAGTTTGGGCTATATAGGGAGTTCAAAGCTAGCCTGAACTACACAGTGAGATCTTGTCAAGACAAAACGTAACAGAATAAGACAAAACACAAAACAAAACTGAAACAACACAACACACAATGTAGTTTAATGCCATTTTGAGAACTGTATGCCTGGTTTTCCTTCTCAGCTCTTGCTTCTTGCTCTGTTGAAAGGAAAAGAACAGTGTGGGTGGGCCTGAAGGCAGCTGTCCTCCCCAGAAAGCTTTTAGTTGAGGTGAAGGAGTGGCATTGAGGGTGAAACAGCACTTGGCTTTTGAGACACTAAATCCCTCAGATACTTTGGGAAACTAGGAACTCAAAGTTATTCTCCTGGCCTTTTTTTTTTTTTTTTTTTTTTTTTTTGTAACAGGAATCAAATTACTGTACTTCTGTGAGAAAGAAGACTCATAGAATAATTATAGGGATTTGTCTGTACCAAATATGTAGAAGCAAATTGTAGATATCTAAAGAGATCTAGCGGGTCTCGGGAGATGGCTTAGTGGAATAAGTGCTTCCTTGGCAAGTGAAGGGCCTGAGTTCAATTACCAGTACTTCAAAAACTAAAAATATAAAGAGATCTAGCCTATTGGTCTGGGAGTGCATCTAAGTGAGGCTACCCACATCCCCATATACTTTCTGATCACTTGCATGTCTGATGCTTATATGTTCTGGAATATTCTTTTGAGGTGTGCTGTTTACTGAAGCTGGAGCAGACCTCTGTGGCAGACAGAACACTGGGCATGAGACTGTTCTTGTATCTTGACATTCTGATACAGTTTTCCTTTTTTTTTTTTCAGTGTTGGGGATGAAACACAGAGACTTGTATGTGCTAGGGAAATGTTACACCCCAGCCCGTTACATTTGGTTTTAAATTTTGATACAAAGGCTCACTAAGTTATTCAGGCTGGCCTCCAACTCCTGACCTTCTTGCCTCAGACTCCTGAGTATCTGGGAAAGATGTCTGTGCCACCATATTGATCTATAAAGTGTTTTTTAAATAAAAGGCCAAAGGAAATTCTTAAGAATAAATCCTATGCTATGTTGGCATATGTATCTATTTAAATGTATTTGGTTGTAGCAGGATCTCACCACGCAGCTTAGACTCATGGTGATCCTCCTGCTTTTAGCCTCCCCATCACTGGGATTACGGGTGTGTGGCAACATGCCTGACTGGACTCTGGCTGGCTCAGCCATCCCTGGGGGGTGGGGCTGGTGTGACATGTGGTGCTGTGGATCAAACCGCTGTCCTTGCACTTGCCTGTGCTTGCCTAAGCAGGCGCTTTAGTCCACTGAGCTATCTCCCCAGCCTGGCATAATTTTTTTTTTTGTGTGTGTGTGTGTGGTGGTGGAGACAGAAACCATGACTTGTACATTGTGGCAAGCACTCTACCACCAAGGAACAGCTTTAACCCTACATAATCTTTAATGGTTAAGGATTTCTTTGACATATTTGTGTACCCTCTGTGTCTCGTGCTGTTGGCTGTAATATACCTTCCTCTACCCCAAAGGCTCTTCTGCAGTGAAGATCCAAATCATTGCTTTTTGAATTTCTCATAAATCTTCATTCAAGATTAGAGACATACTATCAGTATTTGCAGATTATTTCAAGTTTGAGGCCAGCCTGTATTGTATACAGTAGTCCCTTGTTATTTCTTGATCCAACTTTTGCGGACTCACTGTTTTGTGGGTTTTCAAAACTTACTAATTTAAATTATTTATTGCAGATTTTTCACTATATCATGGGATTTTGCAGTAGGACAGTACTGTATATGCATTGATATGCATAATATTTATAGTTTTAATGATTTTTGCTTAATAAATTTTAAAATATATTAAAAATGTCAATTCTAACATAAAAATATTAAATCAAAATAAACTACACTGTTTACAGTATGTATTTCTTTAGCAGATAAATACATATAGTACCCATATGAAATTCTGCAGTACCATCCAGTATATGTATGTTGTTGAAATTATGTATGTTTATGAATTTGGAAAATAATTAAGAATGTTAGAAGTGTTTTTAAAAGTGTGGGAAAGGTTTAAGAAGGGTAGAAAAGGTTTATAAAACCTTAAAATATACAAAAATACTAAAATATAATGTTGCTACTTTGCTGGTTTCCACTTACTGCGCAAGTGTCTGGAATGTTATCTCCACGGTAAGTCAGGGACCACTGCAGTGAGTTCAAGGAAATCTGGAACAGCACAGCAAGACCCTGCAAAAAAAATTAAAGACATACTTGTTCTTCTTTTTAGGGCATCATTAAAAAATAGGCTAACAATTCTTACTTGTATTAAACTATGTAAGTCTTCCTTTATTAGTCTGTACTTTCCTCATTTCAGAAAACTGAAGAGACGAGTTATCTTTGAGCTAGTGAGTGATCAGGCAATAAAATTTATGAACAAGTATGCATGCAGTTTGATTATGACTTAAAAGACTATAATCCAAAAAGCAACAGTAAAAAGATAAAGAAGACGATGAACACAGTGAACATCGCTGCCTCTTAACTGTCCACATGGTTGACTCACTTTGGTATACTGTGCCTTCCCCACTGTGTGCCACCTGCCTTCACCTCTAAGAACTAATATATGGGGTAGAGCTAGTAAGGCCTCCAGGGTAGGGAACCTTGGGAGTTCCCATTCCACGTCTGTAGGAGCACTCTGCTGTAGTTGTGCCTATGGACTGCCAGAAGGGGGCGACATTACTGGAAATCCAACCATTCTGGAAAGGTAGTGTCATAATACCCCAGCTCCTCTTACTAGGGACTGAACCACAGATGTTGCACTGAACTATATCCCTGACCCTTTTTAAAGCATTTTTTTAAATTATGACACAGGGTCTCACTAAGTCTCAAAATTACCTGGGACAGATTTGAACTTGTGACCCCTCCCTCAACCTCCAAGGGTGCTAGGAATACAGGTTTGCAGCACCATGCCCAGCTTGCCATAGCACTTCTGTCTCATGCAAGGTGCCATGCAATGAGACACTCATGCTCCAGGATGGCTGGAATGTTCTGCAAAGTCTCTGATATCATGCCTCTTGGGGGAGTACCAGCCAGCACAGTCTGTGGCCTTCACTCTTTGCAGGTTGAACATGTACTTGGGAAAGGCCCTGGGCTCCTTCTACCTCCTTACTCTTTTCAGGGCAGTCTGCTGACCTTTTAGACTAGAAGCGGTGTCACTCAGCGACACTTGTTTAGGTCCTACCCAAATCCAACATGCTTTCTCTTCTTCTTTTTTTTTTTTTTTGCCAAACCGAGGATTGAACTCAGACCCTTGCGCTTGCCAGGGAAGCACTAATTCTACTGAGCCATCTCCCCTGCCCCCCAACATGCTTTGTGGTTTGAGTATGGAAGCATTTCTCTGTCTCTCCTTGGCTCACTAATTATCTTTTTTAAAAAAATTATGTATGTGTTGCAGGGTCTCTCTACACAGCTTAGACTCATAGTGATCCTCCTGTTTCAGCCTTCCTAGCACTGGGATTATAGGCAACACCATGGCCAGACTTGGTCGCTGGCTCAGCAAGCCTGGGGTGGGATGGGGTGGGGAGGCAGATGTGACATGTGGTGGCAGGCATTGAACCTGGGTCCTCTTGCTCACTTAGACTGCTTGAGCTATCTTGCCAGCCCATCCTTGACTCACTAGTTATCTTTTCACATGGGCCCACTTCTCTGTGAGTTATGGAGAATTGAAATTGTGAATTGGAGTTGTGGCTCCATGATTGTTGCCACTGTCCACTTAACAGGGGTGTACTGTGTATGTATTCACAGATGGCACTTGTGGGACAAGAAGAGAATGTCAGTGTTTCAGCTGGCTTCTCTGCTGACAGTCAAAAGCCTTGCTAGGCCAAGGCAGGAGAGGAGGAAAGAAAAGGGGAAAGGGGAAAGAGTGAAAAGAAGGGGGGAGAGATTGGTGAGCATGAGGAAGGAGAGGGAAGCAACTGAGAGGAAATTAAAATAACAGAAGGGATAGAAGAACAGAATTCAAGGCCTGGGATATGGTGTCCTGAAGAGAGGCCCATGATGTTATCTCCAGCCCTTCTTTCTTTTCTTAACAAAATATTTTAAAGAGAAAAAAAGTAAAGCAAAATATCAAAACAATAGGAGGCTAAGAATGGTTAATATATTGTGCATTGTTATCTTTAAATTAGTTACTCAGGGCACAAGATGTAGAAATTTAATTGTCCAAACAATATTAGCACAAACCTTTCTTTTCTATGTATTTAGTACAGGGTCTACAGAGTCTCACTACACAGGTCGGACTCTTAGTGATCCTCCTGTTTTTCAGCCACCCAAGTGCTGGGATTACAGGTGCAGACCACCATGCCCAGTCTCAATCACGGTGGCATGGCAGGCCCAGGGATTGGACTCCCGGCCCCTGCATCTGCCTAAGCAGGTGCTTTAATCTGCTGAGTTATCTGGCTGGCCCCCTTTCTTTTTAATCTACTAACAGATTAGTAGTGTAACACACATATAATATAATATAATAATATAATATAATATAATATAATATAATATAATATAATATAATATAATATAATATAATATAATATAATATAGTATAGTATAGTATAATATATATATATATATATATATATATATATATATATATATAATTTTTTTCTTTTGCTTTTGCCTTCCTTTGTCCATCCCCTCATCCAAGTTCTTCTTTCCTTTTGAATTTTCATCCCATTTTACAATATCTGTTGTACTGGGAACTTATTTACTCTTTCAGCTTCTCACACTAGGGAGACAATATGATGTTTACACATGGAGGTCTAGTTTGCTTCTATGAGTATGGTTTCTAGTTGCATCCATTTACTTATAGAAGTCTCAGGTTATCCTATTTTATGAAGATAGTACTCTATTGTATAAAAAGATCACATCTTTTTTTATCCATTCTTTGGCTAATGGGAATTCAGGTTGTTTCCAAGATCTAGCTATGACAAGTTGTGCTGCTATAAACAACTTATATATGTAGTTATGTAGGGAGTGCATATATCACTGTGGTATGATGTTTTTAATTCCTCTGGTAAGATATACAGAAGGAGAACAGTTGAGTCAAATGGCACCTCCAATCCTAGCTTTCTGAGGAATCTCCACACTGATTTCCATGGTAGTTGAACCAGTCTATACTCCCACTAGGAGTGGAGAAGGGTTTCTTTTACTCCACAGCCCCTCCAGCATTTGTTATTGGTCAATTTCTTTATGATAGCCATTTTTTTCTGGGGTGAGATGGAATCTCAGTGTTGTTTTAATTTGTGTCTCTTGAATGACCAGTGATGAACATTTTTTCATATATTTATTTGCCATTTGTAACTCCTGAAAAGTATGCATTGATCTCAGATGCTCATTTTTGGATCCAGACTTTAAAGTTGTGAGGTCTAATTTATTTGAGTTCTTTGTATGTTGTCTGTAATAATCCTTTGAGGAGCAACTGAGAAACATTTTCCCCCCGCATTGTGTGTTGTCTCTTTACTTTTTTGGTGGTCTTTCTTGCTGTGCAAAAGATTTTTAATAAGATCAGATCCCAGTTGTTGATTCTTTGTGATAGTTCTTGTGTGGTTGTAGTTTTATTCATAAAATCTTTGCCTATACCAATATCTTCAAGAGTTTTACATGTTCTATCTTCCAGCAGATTTAATGTTTTTGCTTTAACCTTTGATCCATTTTGCATTTAGTTTAGTGAATTGTGAAATTTGTGGGTTCAATTTTAATCTTCAGCATGGCTAAAGCCAGTTTTTCCAGCACCACTTATTAAAGAGGCTGTCTTTCTTCCAGTGAATAAATTTGGCACTTTTGTCAAAGGTAAGGTGTAAGGTGGCTGAATCTGAGCTTGGTTCTGCATCTTCTGTTCTGTTCCACTGATCTTCTGATTTTTTTTCTAGTAATACACTTTTTTGTTTTTTAAATCAGAGTAGCTTTATACTATAATTTCACACCAAGGATGGTGATACTCCCTGCCTTGCCTTTGCTCAAAATTGCCTTTGCTCAACACCTTTGCTATTCTAGGTTTTTTCTGGTTTCAAATGAATTTTAGGATTGTTTTGTTTTGTTTTGTTTTCGTTTTTTTTTTTTTTTTCCAGTACCAGGAATTGAACTCAGGACCTTGCACTTGCCAGGCAAGTATTTATTCTACTGAGCTGTCTTCCCAGACCCTTGGATTGTTTTCTTTAAATGTGTGAGATGTACTGTTAGAATTTTTATTGGAATTGTCTTACATCTTTATAACAGTTTTAGAAGTATGGCCATTTTTTACTATGTTGGTTCTTTCTACCTAAGAGCAAGGGATATCTTTCCATTTTCTGATATTCTCTTCAATCTCCTTTTTCAGAGTACTGTAGTTTTCAATGTAAAAGTATTTTACATCCTTTGTTACACTGATTTCTAAGTATTTCATTCTGGGGGATGCTATTGTGAAAAATGTTATTTCCCTAATTTCTCTCTCAGTGGGTTTGTTATTCATGTACAGGAAGGCTACTGATTTTTGAGTGTTGACTTTGTATCCAGCTATATTACTGAATATTTTCATTAAAGCTAGCAGCTTTTAGTGAAGTTTTTGAGGTCTTCTATGTAGAGTATCATATCATCCACTAATAATGATAGTTTTATTTTTTTGTCTTCTTTTTTTTTCATTTATTTTTATTTTATTAAAATACAAATGTCAATCAGACAGTTTCAAAACACCTTAACCATACAGAGTCGATGAAATAATACATTGCAAACTGTTTTCATAACGTTTTGGTATTGTACAAGGTGCATACATGATATTATATTTACAGGCTTTTTTATAGCTGAATTATATCAAAAATTCAATAATTATTTACCTAGTGGATGACCATAGCACTAAAAGCCGACATAATATCCTGTCCAACCACCATTAGTGCAGATCTTGCCTCTCATAGAATTA